>JARVZY010007671.1:0-22367 GCA_030686995.1 Artemisia argyi | reverse complement strand
CAATGGAAGAACTTCTTGCCGAAGAAAGAAAATTCCAATTTTGTGAGTGTTGTATGTACGACGATGATGATTCCATGATTACGATTGTTCTTAACCCTCAAAAAGAATCTATCCCTCCTTCCGTAGAACCCGAAGACTCTCTAACAATGGGGGACGAGCATCTTAACACTATTCCGGCAACGGAATCTGACGAATTCAATAATTCTAGTGTTGAGAACCTCGTCCCAATCCCAAGTGAGTCCGAGGAGATTTCTAACAATGATTCTGAATTTGTTGAAAATAATCGTTTTGATGATCATGTTGATACGAATGATATACCGTCTGATGAAAATCGTGTTGAAATATTCTCCGATTCTGACGATGACGATTCTATATCTTGTGGAGAAATTGATTATGTTGATGAAGAACCTTCTGAGCTCGTAAGTTTAGAAGAAGAGAATGACGAAGATGTTGATACGGAAATACAAGATGAAGCTTTACGTGAAACATTATTGAATGTCAATCTTCTTATCTCTCGAATTGAAGCATTAAATGAATCTACGACTTCTTCTCCTATCCCCGATATGGATAGTGATTTCTTACCCGAGCTTAAAATCTTTCGATTTGAAGAGACGAGTAGTGGCAGTCCCACTATTCATGCTGATATCTCTCTTCCGGATTATGAATGCTTTACCTTTGAGATCGACTCTATACCTATTTCTGATAATCCGTTACGTGACCCTCTTTTAGAGGATGTCGATATATTTCTTGCTGCGGATGACTCGATACCACCGGGTATTGAGAATGACGAGAATGATATTCTTTCTGATTTACCATCTTCTCGTCCGCCTGCAAAACCACCCGATATAGATTATGAATCCCGTACGAATGAAGATATTTTTAGAATGGTGGACGAGGTTTCTGAACTCGAATTTGCTTTTACCATCCGGGTGTTTCAACCATTTTATACTTATCCCGTCATTTCTTCTTTCCACTCCACCGGGAGTGAGGACACCGTTTTTGACCCTGGCATCTCCGTTTTTGCCGGTTGTCCGTTCCATATGCTCTCCCCAAGGACGAATTAATTCGGGGATCGAGTCAAGCTACGTGACTCGGAAATCAAAAACAAAGCGCTTCGAGGGTGGCTACCCATGCTTATCCATTCATCTTCTTAAATTTCTATTTTCTTTCTAATGTGACGTGAGGAGGGCTACCTTTTCCATTTCTTGTGTTTCGTGGTTGTTTGTGAATGTCCAGGATTTGCCCGAATAATGAAGATTCTCGTGCTCGTCGTGTTGTCCGTTCTTCACTCGAGTTTCATCATTCGTTGCTTATCCATATATCCTAATCTTATCGACTAACGTTTTCTTTGGCATAATTAATAAACGGCCTTAGATTTATGTAGGAGAACCCTTGCCTTTTAAACATTGAGGACAATGTTTCGTTTTAGTCTGGGGGGTGATCGTTCGATCTGATTTTTGCCTTGCACTTTTCTGTGAACTCTCGCAACTCCGTTTTTCCTAAAAAAATTGAAAAAATTGAAAATTTTGAAGAAAAATCAAAGAAAAAGTCATGAAAAAGCACAAAAAGATGTGAAAAAGTTGAAAAAGTTGTGCAAACATATAATAAAGTTTGAATAAGTGTTTTGACACCTTGTTGACTTTCTTGCTGGCGAGAGTTGGAATAAATATTTTGACTTGAACGGGCGTGTTGATCCCTAGCTTGTTCCCTTAACCAGTGATGATCACATAAGCTTGTGCTAGTTTTGTACACAAGGAGCTATAAAATGCGAATTCTTTCTTAAGAATCTGCAAGTTCCCGTACTTGACTTTATACATGCGCAGCTTAAAAGCTTTCGCTAGTCTTTTACATCAAGAGCTAGAAAACGTGAATTCTTCTTCTAGAATTTGCAAGTTTCCGTAACTGACTTTATATACGCGTGGCTGATTATCGGCTAAGTATTCGCTGGTTTCATTATTTGAGATCTTAAATTGCGAAGAGCGAGAAATGATAGAGTTTATTTAGAAGTTAATGCTAAACGTGGAGTAGTGGTTCTCTTTAGAGCTCATGAGAGGTACTTGTGGCTTTTTACTCCCATCAGAAACGTCACCCATATATAATAGATGTTCTAGGTTAATTAGTGATATTTCGGTTTGAATAATATTTAGTTCTTTTTTTCTTAAGAGAATTTTTGCTTTAGAAGTTGGGTACATATCAAGGAACATAAAAAATAAGAGCAAAAAGTGAAAAAATCAAAAATCAAAAGTTGATTATCTATGTGGTTTTGGAGCTACCCGATAAGCTTCCATTGATGTTATGAGAAAAAAGTCAAGAAAGAAAGAAAAAAGTATGAAAAATATGAGAAAAGTGAAAAAAGTGAAAAATGAAGAAAAGTGAAAGTTGAAAGTTGTATCGAATAAGAGCTTGTATGTAAATAAGTTGTTGGCGCGTGAGGTGCATGTGATTAGTGATTAGTAATCAATCACATGAGGTGCACGTGATCGTACTCCGCAACTTATATCTTTGATATTGTATGTACCCCAAATTCCTTGATGTGGACTGAATTTTTATTGCAGTGGTTCTTAAGAGAAAATGAATAACTACTTATCGTTTAAACTTAGGTGTCACTATCGGACTAAAAAGTATCGAAACGAGAAAATATGAAGAAATTCATTTCTCAAACAAAATAAAACATTGAGATACAAAACCTAGGATATGGGAGTAAGGAGTTTCCACAAGTAACTATTTTGAGTAGTGTTAGCATCTAATTTGTAGATAAGCTGTGATCTCGTTTGTACGCTTAGTTTGGGGACTTGTGAAAAATCAAGGATGACGATTTTTATCCGTACGGTCACTTTTCTATGAAAGGTGTTTCTACTTGTTGACCCTAATAATTATTGCAAAATAATGAAAGTTCAACAAACCGTCACAAGTATGAAATAAGAAAAGTACAAAAATAGAAAGTGTAAGTGGAATAAAGGAATAAAGTAAAATTTTTGGAAAACGGAGCGTTTTCGAGAATAAATGATTTTTTTACTTCTTTCGAACCTCCTTGCTACTTTTCAAAGTTAGTAAAAAGAGGTTTTGAAATTATTTATCTCAAAAGCGTGAATTGATCACATTGCGTGAGGACACGACAATACCTTAGTCGGGGGGATTTTGGTGAGTGCTTATTCACTCACTTTTATAAGACCAAAACCGGACTCAAAAGACCAAAAACTAATCAAATTATGCCAAATTTGTAGTGTTTTTGTGTTTATGATATGTAGGTACGGATATGATACAAAATAACGAAAAATCACGAGAAAACAACGAAACCGAGCACAAGAGTGGAAGAAGGTCAAAAAGTCAAAGCCGGGATTCAAAAAGTTCATTTCAGTCCTTCATGTATCCAAGATTAGCAGAATAAGTCCCTGATTAGTCCTTGAAGTTTTGGAAAATCACACAATTGGTCCTTGGAATATAACTACTACCAAATCTGAAATTCAATATCCTAGCCCATACCACTCTTAAATTGACATTAAACCAGTCCACCACCTCAACATCAAGCCCAAGCCCATCATTTAAAATCTTGACCCAATCCACTCCTTACCCTCGGTCAAAGAAAAAGTCAAAACCATTTAATAAAATTACCCCGTACATGCTCCCCGCCCTTTATTCACCCCCAATTCAATATCACCCCAGAAAACCACTATTCACCCAACAGTAAAACAAGAACCCTAATTACCATATCATCAAATTAACCACAATTAAGGGCATGAAGGTCAACTCAAGTACTCTTCTAGAAGAATGGGTGATGTCAGAAGATGTCAGACTCAAACAAACACAGATAGGGACAAGTGGCAGGCTAGCATTAGTAGAGACGCGTCATATCACTCAATCCAAGGGTTGATATTGATTTGGCAATGATTGGAAGAGATCAATGGTGCTCAGGGGCTATCAACAAACACATGGTCACACGGATTGCCAACCTGGCAATCCGTGAGCTTCTACCCCTCACCTCCTATAAATAGATGTTATGTTAGCTTAGTTAGTGTGGAGTTTTCGAATAGCGAAGCTCTGCCATTTTTCATTCTCAGTCTTAGTGTAACTTTTTATTTTTCCATTGTAATGCTTTTGAATTTAATGAAATCATTTACTTCTTAATCAATTCAGTTTAGTTTGTTGTTGTTTATAATCAATAGATTAGCTTAAATTTCTGTTTGAAATACTTTACTTAATATCAAATTTCTTTGTTTTCAAATTAGTTTAAATCTATTCAAATAGTTTTCATAAATTCAGAAAATTAGAAAAATAGTTTTGGTGAAATCAGTTGTCAAACAAGCTTGTTTTTAAGTGAACTCAATTTCATTTTGAATAATAAGCTTCTGAAAAAGGTTAATTAGATCTAAGTAAAGTTACAGCTTAGTTTTCATCATTGGTCAACTCAAGTCAACTGTCAGGATTCATTGGTAATTTTGGAAGTTATTTGGTATGTTAAGCTGGATTGGATGAGCTTAGCCTATCTAAAGATAGGCTGCGTTGGAAACCTCTCTATTTCGAGCTGAGAGGAAACGTTGTAAGTCTCATTTTCACTATTTGCAACAGTTGATAGTCATACTTATGTAAATGAGATAGTTGTTGATTTGATTCTGAATTTGAATGTTATCATTGCTGTTAGTAGTGTAGTACTTAGTGTTTAGATCATTAGAATAAGAGTAGTTTTAATTACTTGTTAGTTTGCTGCATTGGTGTGAGTTGATTTTATGTTGTTTAGATAAGTGTCATAGCTGTGGATCTGATTCATTTTATTTCTGTTTAGTCTCTGTGATATTTGCTGGTATTTCACTGTTCATTAGTCTTATAGAACTGTTTGTGATTGATTTGGTGGTATTTAGTGATCTAAATGTAGGATCTGTAGTGTTAATCAACAAGTTCAAGGGTGTTTGGTTCGGTGTGCTTCTATGTGTTTCAGGTTTTTTTAGGATTAGAATTTGGTTGATACATGTTACTGTAGGTGCATTTAAGTAGATTAGATAATATAATTCATAACTCTTTTACATAAAAAAAAGTTAGAATTCATCTTGTTTCTCAAATTCTTGTTTATATCAGATAATAGTAATTTGTAGGTCATATAGCCTTGTTCTTACCCATTTTTTTAGTTAACTGCTCAGCATAATTTTTTCTGTAATCTGTTTTCCCTTTTTATCTTAATATAGTTCAGCTCAAAGACGATTTAGGTTTAGATTTTGGATTTATTAATAGTTAGTAATATAGTTTATATCAGGTTTAGCTTAATTTGCCTTTCTAGGTGTTTTTGCTAGCTTAATTTTCTGTTTTAAAAGTGCTCATCAGTTGTTGCACACCTGCTCGTATCCAAGTGTTAGAACCAGTCAACTTACAAGCTGTGTGACTAGTTCCTTTAAACTCATATCTTTCTGCAATTCAGAAGTTTGATCTTTGGTTGTTAGTTGATTATAATTTCTTAAAAGTAGTTATTAGAACTTCAACTTAGGATTGCTTGTAGTTAGTAGTATAGACTTTATAATTTTGAGCTTGCTTATTAGTTATCAGCTTATTTGAGTAGCTATTTTGAGCTTGCTTATGCGTTCCTAGTGTAGCTTGTTTGCAGCCTCTATATAACTTTTAGTTTTCTTAAATTTAGCCTTAACATAGTTTTTGTTAAACTGCCTCCTATTTCCCTTTTTACCTGCTTATCTGTCAAGTTGTATAAAACGTGTCAGTTATTAAAAATGTTTGTTTTCATGTGTTTAATGAGATTTTAAAAGAAAATTTGAAAAATAAAATGCTTCAACAAAAAGATGGACCAGGGATTCGAACCCTGGTCTGCTCAGACTAACTGCACCTCACGCACACCACACTTAACCATTGCACCCTAGGGATTTTTATCAATAGCCTTACACATTTAATCCTTTTCTATCCTTTCTATTGATTAAGCTCATAAACTGTTTTTAGCTTATTAGTAGCTTATTCCTAGTTGTTTTTTTTTCTAAATTTCTACTTTTCTTAGATTACTGTTAGTATAATAGATTTTCCCTCAAAATTCCATAATTTTCCAGTTTCTTTTGTTATTTTTCTCCATTTTATTTCTTTTAAATATATTTTAATTCAAAATAAATAAATAAAAACTAAAAAAATATATATATATATTTCTTTTTCTTAAAATTCTTTTTATTAGTTTAAGATTTTTAGAAAATATTTTCAAGTTCGTAGGTTCATTTTTCGTTATACGTTACGTTTTAAATTTTGCGGTTACATTTTCGTTTTTACGTTTTCAACATTTGTACATATTTAGCTTGTAAATTCTTCATATTTCATCATTTCTTATCACAACTTGAATTCCAAAATCAGTATTTTTTTTCACTTTACCACTTTTCACGACTCGATTTTGCGATTCGACTATTCACGACTCCATTCTATCTTCGTTGGGAAAACGACCCGGGAAATACTTTCACCGGTATTTCTTCGGAATAATTATATACTACGAAAAGATTATATCATATACATTTATGTATCATACTTTGGAATCTCATGTTTGTAACTTTGAATTCATTAATCGAATGGTAACTTTTCAAAACGTCTCATTTAGAGGTCGTTTTCTATAACTTGTACTTTGTATTATGAAGTAGCACCCAAGTGACACAGTCTTCCGCTGCGGTATTTTGGGGGTGTTACACCAAACATGGCCTCACCAAAGAGACAGAAAAAACACTGGAGTCATCCATATCCCACACAATCCGATCTAGAGCTTCAGAGAAAATGAATTCCTAAAGGTTGCCCTGTAAGGTGATCCATTGTGAATTTGGAATGCCACTTCTCGGTTCTCTCCCAAATGCCGCCAAAAGCTTTTCTGAAGAATTTCTTTCTACCACCTTAGCATCCGGGTTAGGGTCAAGCCGGAAAAGCCTCGGAAATTGATCCATGAGCGGACGATCACCTAGCCATTTGTCCCGCCAAAAGGAAGTCTTATCTCCAATCCCCACTTTGATCATACAAAAGTTATCCAAGTGAAGACCTTTAACTTCCAATTGCTCCATAGCCCGGCTGATGTTGACCCAAGGGCTCAGGCCTCCAAACCGAGAGGAGGAAGGCCGAGAACCCCCTTCCCCATGGTCACCATGAATCGAAGAGACAAGACGGGCCCATAAAGCATTAGAATTATCTCTAAATCTCTAAATCCATTTGAACAAAAGAGCCTTATTAAAGACAGCCATGCTCCTCACCTCAAGGCCACTAGAATCACGTGAAGAAAGTACTCTGTTCCAAGCAATCCAATGCAATTTACTCTCACCCAAATCAGCACCCCAAAAGAAACGAGCCCTCAGAGATTCAAGTAACTTGAGAACCGTTGCAGGAACCTTGTAAATAGACATATAATAAATAGCCAAGCTACACACAACAGACTTTAGCAAGGTCAACCGGCCTCCTATACAAAGAAGTTTAGCCTTCCAAGAAGATAACTTCTTAGTGACTTTATCAATCATCGGCTTCCAAGAATCAATACGGTTCATATTGCACTCCACAGGAACACCCAGATAAATGAAAGGTAGGCGAGACACACTACATCCAATCATCTCGGCAATCTGATGGACTTCAATGAAATCAACACCTATCCCAATTAACTTACTTTTGTTTAAGTTAATTTTGAGTCCAGAAGCTTGTTGAAAGGCCCACAACATCTGAATAATACGCCTCGCATTTTGGACCCCCCAATCACATAAAAGAATAGCATCATCTGCATACAAAAGATGAGAAATCTGAATGTTCGAAGAGCCAATCGAGACTCCCTGAAACACGCCAGCCCGACAAGCCTCTGAGATACCCACATGGAACCCTTCCAAAACCAGAACAAATAAGAAGGGAGATAGAGGATCACCCTGCCTAAGCCCCCACCGAACATCAAACTCATCTGTAGGAGCTCCGTTAATAAGCACCGAAGCTCTAGAAGAAGTGAGAGCTGCTTTGACCCAAGCAATCTAATTAACAGTGAATCCCATCTTGTTCATGACTTCAAAGAGAAAGTGATAATTGCTGTAAAATTATTTTCATATTTATTAGACTAGACGAGTACCCGTGCATAGCAACGGGATTTTATAGCGGCATTTAATTATAATGATATTTTGGTTAAGTGGTTTGTGTAATGTTTTTATTGCGGCATTTAATTCTTAAGTTGACAAAACAATTTTACATTTCCATGTTTTCATTTATTAATTATTCATTTAACTTTTCATGTTTTTTAAGTTGACAAAAAATTTGAACGTGTAATGTAAGTTTCCATGTTTTCATTTAAATTTTTATTAAGGAGTGGTAAATGCATTAGTTAAGGGTAATTTATGCAAAACATTAATTTAAGTTTTTCATTTTCCACTTCTTGATTTTTTTGACCATTTTCCCTTTATAGATAGTATAGATATGGTTAACTTAATATTTTAGTAATTTATCCACATTTTATAAATGTATTAATCAGATTAAATAGTTTTTGCAAAACCTAATATTTTTTATCCGACTATTATGTTTTAAAATAATTTGATAATTGTTGTAAAATAATTTTAATATTTATTAGATATTAGATATGGTTTACTTAATATTTTTGTAATTTATCCACATTTTATTAATCTCTAGCTAAAAAGTAATGGATTTTGCTAACCAATGCCTATTAGGCAGAGCTTAAGGTGTATTCAATGAATAAAAAAGCTTTTTTTATTAATCAAAATATGCATTAAATACACATTAAATAAACTTGTAAATTATTATATTTAAACATGATTTTCACTTAAATGCATTAAAATATTCTTTTTATAAATAGATTAATCCATGTCCACTGGTAGAGGTTACCAAAACCCAATACTAATTTATCCATATTTTGCTGGTAAACCAATACACATATCATAACGAGTAAGTTGATGCTTTTATTTGTTAAGTTACTTGGACAAAACTTTTATTAAGATATACGTGACCTAACTGCACCGTGATTGTTTCTAACTTTTTTTTTTCTTCTTTTTTTTTTAATTATTATTATTATTATTATTATTATATTATATTATATATATATATATATATATATATATATATATATATATATATATATATATATATATATATATATATATATATTTTCGTCGTCCTCAATATACATCTAGTAAATTTTGAACATGAAACTTATCGTCAGAGTGACTCATGACTAAACTTCTTTGTTGGTTGTTTAAATCAACGGGACACTTCTCTAATCCTTTCATTAATGATAAAGTGATTGTGGCCTTCGTGTTCGCTGCCTAATTCTGGCCTCTCTAACTTTAGGCTATAAACAAAATAATACGAGTAACGTGTTTATTATTGCAGCTTTGATAAATCAAAATTCTAAAAATTAATGTTAAGTTCGTGCGAATTCTTTGACTTTGTTACTATATCTTTGCATTTAGCAAATAACCTCTCTATAGTTTTACATACTTATATACTAATACCCATTTGCTGGAATTTTTTTTTTTTTTTTTTTTTTTTTTTTTTTTTTTTGGGACTAACAATTTTATTGAAGACCTCATCTGAAATAGGAGCTAGCTAGTGGAAGGAAAAGTAACAAGAGAGGGCACTCCAACATAGAGAATCGACTGAAACAAAAAATGTTTACTCCACACACACAACATAGCGCTTAGTAACCAACAAAAATATAAGAGGGAACTAACTAAGATCCAACACGAGAAAAGAAACTAAAAAAGAATCAGACCGTAAGTATGCGATATACAGCAGCATTGCCATCATAAATAAGTCTTAGAACGTAGATTGAGATCCAAAGACGAGATGAAGACAGAATACTGGACAAAAGATCTTCATGAATATACCTTTGCTTTGTCGATTGGGATGACATGCACAAGTGTACAACCATATCAAAAACATTATATTGGAAGTGGAACATCATGGTTAGAGACTCTGGACGTATAGTCTGGACTGGGCCAAGAATGGGTCAGGCCTGAAAGACAGCGGCTCACTCTACGTCTAAACCCTAATTCCATGCCCTATAAATATAGGGCTGGGATTCCCTTCTTAGAACACAACACAACACAACAAGTAACAGGTTACTCTAAACCTAACTCTTTTTTTTTTTAAAAGTGAATTTCAACTTAGAATCGACCACCTTCGCGGACAGCGAAGGCCGCATCGCCACCCCGCCAGACTATGTTGTCTAAACCGGGTCCACGCTGATCTCAGGTGGTAACGGGTTTCCCCCGGAAACCGTACTGCCTCCACACAAGTTTACCTTGCTGGAGAAACAGCCGGATGAAAACCAGGCCATGCTCAAGATTTGAACCCCCGCAACGAGTGGCTCAAGGGTTCAAATCCATCATTGCAATATATCTCCGGAACAATATGGTCTACAAGTGGACCACAAGTGAGGACTTCCCGGGTGGTCACCCACCCGGTACTACTCCCACTTGTGGCTTGCTTAACAAGTTAAGCCCCACCCACTAGACCACAAGTCCTTTGATTCTAAACCTAACTCTTGTATGCTATATCACATAAATACTAACTTGACCGTCGGAGGTGGATCCCGGGACTACGGCCTCGGGTCCACTCTTAACGGGTTCTCTTTGTTGACAGGTCTACTCAGGGCTTGAGAAGACGAAGAATGGCTCAAGGAGAGTCGTTGGATCTAGCCCGTGCCAGATTATGCATCAACAAGTGGCGCCATCCGTGGGACCGACTACGACATGTTTCGTGCTCTCACATCACCGGAAAGTAATCATCGAGTTCAAAAGCCGGTAACTTTAAAACTTTGTATTTTTTTTGGGTTGCACTTTAAAACCCGGCCAATGCGGTATTCATGCGTTAAGATATGTTATCTTTTAAATATTCATAAGATTTTATGTAAATCTTTTAACTTGGTAAACACGATTTTATTTATGGTTGCACTAAGTCCGTATGATCGGACATACTTTATCTTTTCGCCGCGAAATTAATTCGCGCACATAATGTTTTTATGGTTGGTATGCTTGTTTGCACGTTTGAACAACGCAGTCACGATGAATCTACCCACGTTAGCCGTGCGTTCAGACATCTTCGCATATTAGCTACGACAGACACCACGATGCTAGTCAATCGCCATGAGCGCATAGTCTGGACTAGGCCACGATGCTAGTCTGGACATGGACAAAAGCTGTGGTCATGTTATGTTCATCTGCGATCATCCTAACACGTTCGGGTCTATGTGGTTACGATACATCCATCTGCGTCTGTGCGTGCGATTGAAACTATTAGTCGCGGTCACGGTCACGGTGCGATTGAAACAACAATTCATTATTTATGTAGCTTGTAAAACCTCACGATAGGTGTAATTCGCACTACTACTTCTCTTATATGTTACTTTCACATGCTATGTGCTATATATTGCTTCACGCTAATCTTTTACTTTATTAAAATTTATATGTTGCGATTCGCGGCATATATTTTTAATATTTGCATTAAGTGTTTTTCAGGATTTGAATAATTAAATTTAATGATCCAACAAGAGTAGCACCATCAAACTTGGGGGGCTCCCAGGGTATATAATACCATTGTTTCTGTACGTGTCACTCAGGGGAGACGTCCTCTGTCGATTGTAAAGACGGATGTAATGTTTGCACCTCCTTGTAGCGCACAATGCGCACCTTTGCCACAGAAGCATGTCTTCTGTCGCACCATGCTGCATCGCTACTGGTAAAAAAGGTACGCCCTTACCCAGGATGCAGCATACGAGATCCACCTTCACCATTGTGAGATTCTCACAATCGCAATGTTAGTGTTACCACAACTATAGAACTACGTGTTCTTCTTACGGGGTCTTTGTTGTCACACGGTGGCGGGAAACCTAGCATATGCGCATCTCTCCCCGTCATGTAAGAATGGGTATTACTCAGGTCACCGCGGACGCGTCTACAAAGTTGCGGATTCGGATATAGTCTAATGGGCTAAACAGGACTACACCAAGGGCCCAGTGCGCACTGTCGCATTTAGGTTGAGCAGTATAGTCCGTCCCATGTGCACACCTGAGTTACGCACACATGAGCCATGTCGTCATGGTTGATTGGGCCTACGTGGCCATGAACAGAACTTAAGTCTAGCATAACATAGCCATGTACTATGTTACACTAGACTTGGGGGGCTTGTGGACGTATAGTATGGACTGGGCCAGGAATGGGTCAGGCCCGGAAGACAGCGGCCCACTCTACGCCTAAACGCTAATTCCATGCCCTATAAATATAGGGCTGGGATTCCCTTCTTGGAACACAACACAACAGGTTACTCTAAACCTAACTCTTGTATGCTATATCGCATAATTACTAACTTGACCGTCGAAGGTGGATCCCGGGGCTACGGCCTCGGGTCCACTCTTGACGGGTTCTCTTTGTTGACAGGTCTACTCAGGGCTCGAGAAGACGAAGAACGGCCCAGGGAGAGTCGTTGGATCTAGCCCGCGCCAGATTATGCATCAACAGAGACAATATGGAAGGAAATAATGAAACATTCAGCTTGTTACGGATAACTTATATTGAACCATAACCGGCTTGAACCGTAGCCGAACCGCTAAAGAGAACTAGTTTGGACTGATAATGCAAGCTGATAGGAGTATATACATATTCAAAGATTCATAGTCATTCAAACAAAAGTGTACAAGATCTTAAAAGAACCAAGTTTAGACTACTTTACTAGTGCCTAATCAAAAGGTATCAAAAAGTTCGTTATTTATGTCTTAGCCGAAACCAATTATCTTAACAAATATACTAATACAAGTTCAGTTTATGTTATCACAAATCTGTCCAAGAGTTTTGTTCTCTACAAAGATGCCTCAGTTTAAGTGGATAATTTACTTTTGGTTGTGTCTATTATCCAAAAAGAGGCCTAACACAAAATAGTCCATGAAAACTAATTCAACCCAAAAGAAACTCACATTCGACCACACTAATTCAACTCAAAAAATTCGTTTAACTCATTGCTCATTATTCACGCATTCACCGTCACAATAAACACCACCCTACCACAGTGATGATGCCTATTACTGTACATACTGCTTTAGTTTGACCTCAGAGGGGATACAAGCCTTACTATTTGTTGATATCACATTTATGGGAAATATTGTTGTCATTTTTAGATTAATCAATGATAATGTATGGATCATTTGCCATAGATGATGCCTGTTGTTTTTACTTTTAGCTTGTTTTAATGTGAGGTGGCTGTTGCATTACAAATCAAATATTGTATTCCTTCCGTCTCAAATTAATAGTTTACGTTTCTTTTTTAAGATATCTCAATTTAATTGTCCATTACTGGATATAGATAGGGAAGTTTGGCCGAGTTATCATATTACCTTTGTGTAAACAATCTTTAAATAATATATTAAATAATTAGTTAAGAGTAAAAGTGTCATTCTATAAAATTAAGACAGAAAAACAGTAATAATCATATTTTTCTTAATCTGGATAATAATTTTGAGACAAAAAAGGCACGGAGATTCGGTTATCAATGTAGCCGGTGGTAAATGAATTGGTAAATATCAAGGTTATAAAAGGCGTGAGGCGTGGCCGCGCCTCAAACCTTACGCGTCATGGCGAAACCTTTGCGTTTTTTAAGGCGTCACTAAAACGGCAAAAAAATATTTATAGATTTATGTATTTATAATTTTAGACTATATTACTCGTACTCTATTACACATTTAAACTACTACTTATTATATAATTACTAGTCCCATACAAGGTTATAAATAGCGTGAGGCGTGACGTGACGACAAGGTCAAGCCTCAAGCTTTAGCGTGAGGCGTAGCGGCATGACGTTTTTAAGGCGTGAATTAAGGCGGAAAAATTTTAATAGATTTATAGATTTATATTATATTTCATTAGTATATCATATTTCATATACACCGAGTTTACAAAAAGTGTTACATATAAGCAATAAAGTCAAAAAACTCTCTTTACATTTGTAATCTTCTTCAAATACTAGTAAACTCTTAAATGCCAAATACCAGTAAACCCCACATACGATGCCCAAATTCCAATTACTAGTAAATCCCCTAAATGTCTCAAATACCAGTACATCTTATCGCGCCTTATCGCACCTCATCTCACACCAAGCCTTAAGACGACGCCTTGGTCTATTGCGTGGCGTGGATGTGATGCCTCGCGCCTTTGCGGCGCCAAGACGCGCCTTTTAGAACATTGGTCCCATATACCAAATTGCCCAAACTCCAAATACTAGTTCAAAATAGTTTAAAAAAATAAAATAAAATAAAATAAATAAACTGGTTCAAAAAGTGGCGCCATGCCTTATTAAAAGGCGCGCCTTTTCGCGCCTTTGCTCGCCTTATTTCACGCCTTTTTGCGCCATGCCTAGATCAGCTGTCAAGGTCCATTTCGTGGCGGCGAAGCCCCGCCTCGCGCCTTGGCGACGCCTTGGCGCGCCTTTTAGAACACTGTAAATATTGTCAATTGAGTGCATGTTTTTTCTCAAAGTTGTATTCATTGACCATTGTATTGCATGTACTTTTTTTGTAATTTGTTTCTATTCAAACTAGGGTGTTCATCAGTTCGGTTCTCGGTTAATCAGTTTAATCGGTTCGGGTTGTTCGGTTAAAAAAAAATTGGGTCAAAACCAAAACCGAACCGAAAATATCTATGACCGAACCGAACCGAGAATCGAACCGAAGTTCGGTTCGGTTATTGGTCAAAACCAAAAACCGAATTTTGTACTTGAATTACACTATTTATATTTTTTTAAAATTTAATTATATATATTTTTGGCAAAAAAAATATTTCAAGCATAAAAAAGTGTTTTTTATATTAGTATAAAATTTTAATGGACATTTTTTATATATAAAATAATATAAATATATAAAATATATATATATATATATATATATATATATATATATATATATATATATATATATATATATATATATAGTGTATCTTTATTTTCAGAACCCTGTTAAGTGCGGGAACTGCGAGAACTCCAATTTTGCATTAGAAAACATGCATGTTCATATAAAACATGCATGTTTTCTTACATACACCTTAATACAAATACATGCATAACATACATGTTCATATAAAAACCTGTTAAGTGCAGTAGATCAATGCAAAATGGTTTTATTTTTAGAACCATGTTAAGTACGGGAACTGTGAGAACTCTAATTATGCATTAGAAAACATGCATGTTCATGTAAAACATGTATGTTTTCTTACATGCACCTTAATACGCAGGCATGTTTATGTAAGAAAACATACATGTTTTATATGAACATGCATGTTTTCTAATGCAAAATTGTAGTTCTCGCAGTTCTCGCACTTAACAGGGTTCTGAAAATAAAGCCCATATATATATATATATATATATATATATATATATATATATATATATATATATATATATATATATATATATACACACACACACACACACACACATATATATATATATATATATATATATATATATATATATATATATATATATATATATATATGTGTGTGTGTGTGTGTGTGTGTGTATATATATATATATATATATATATATATATATATATATATATATACACACACACACACACACACACATATATATATATATATATATATATATATATATATATATATATATATATATATTCGGTTGAGATAGTCAAACCCATATTTAAACCGAAAAACCGAATTTTTAATTCGGTTCGGTTCGATTTTCGGTTTGTTCGATTTATTACCCAAACCATGAACACCCGTACAAACTAGTTTAGATTTGGTTTTGGATCACTTCTACATAAAGTAGCCCAATGCAAAAACCAACCAAACCAAACCTAAACACATCCCTACAAAAACACAATCCACATAAAGCCAGCCCACACACGTTTCTTACGCTTAGGTTTAACTCATTGTTCATTATACACGCATTCACCGTCACAATAAACACCTCCCTCCATACCCCTACCCCCACCCCTACCCCCTTTCCTAAAACCCCACATTTATCTCGATTCCTTCACTTTACACCATTCTCATGTAGGGGTGATCATCGGTCGGAAACCGGACCGGACCGGCCAAGACCGGACCGGACCGAAGACCGAGAACCGGAAAACCATAGACCGAGACCGGACCGAATATGGTCGGTCCGGTCTCGGTCCGGTCTCGGTCCGGTCGGTCTTCGGTCGGTCCGGTCCAATTAGGCAAGTTTTTTCGGGTTTTTGGTCGGTCCGGACCGGACCGGACCGGACCGACAGGACCGAGACCGAATTTGGCAAAAAGCTTAGACCGAGGACCGGACCGAATGTGGTCGGTCCGGTCCGGTCGGTCTCGGTCCGGTCGGTTTTGTCGGTCGGTCCGGTCCGGCCGGTCCGTTTGCTCAGCCCTATTCTCATGTCCCCTTTCCCTTCCACTCCACGCCAATAATTCCATTTCCATTCCCTCCCTTCATTTCATCTTTCCCTCACTTCCCAAAAAAAAAAAAAAAATGCATTCCACCACCCCGGAAACACAAACACCCGCCGAAACCTTAAACCAAACAGTGAATCTCCTCAACACCCTCCTTCCATCGACTCTATCCATCACTTTATTCCCATCTAGATGGCAAACACTTCGTACCAAACTAGCCTCCCTCAAATCACTTGTATCTGAACTAACCTACTCATCTCACTGGTCTGACAACGAGCTTTTGTCACAGCTTCTACCCAATATTTTCACTACTTTACAACGTGTGAATACCTTATGCACCCAATGCACAAACCGCGGATTAGTTACTGGGAAGCTTTTAATGCAAAGTGATCTCGATATGGCAACTGGGTGGTTGTCAAAACAGATACACGACCTGGATTTGTTACTTAGGTCGGGTGTCTTACGTTATGATAATGCTTTAGTCCTGTCACAGCCTGTCCCAGGGTCGAATAAAGAGGATTTGTGTTTTTTTATCCGAGACTTGTTTACGAGGTTACAGATCGGTGGAGTTGAGTTTAAGAAAAAGGCTTTGGAGTCTTTGATTGAGCTTCTTTTAAACGATGAGAAAGCGGCTAGTGTTGTTGCGAAAGAAGGGAGTATTGGGTACTTGATAAACTTGTTTGATGTGAATGTGCATCGGGAGCATTCTGTTACTGTTATATCTATGCTTTGTAATAATGATGTGTCTCGGAAGATTGTTTTTGAACAAGGCGGGTTAGGCCCGCTTTTGAGGATAGTTGAATCTGGATCGGTTCAGCTTAAGGAAAAAGCGGTAATGGCTATCGAAGCCATTACCGCTGATCCAGATAACGCGTGGGCCGTTTCGGCCTACGGGGGTGTTTCGGTGCTTTTGGAGGTGTGTAAGTCAGGTTCTTTGGCCGCACAGTCGCACGCGATTGGCGCGATTCGTAATGTTGCGAGTAGTGAAGATGTTCGTGTTTCGTTAGGTGAGGAGTGTGGGGTTCCTGTTATTGTTGAAATGCTTGTTTCGGGTTCGGCTTCTGCGAAGGAAAAGGCCGCGAATTGTATCGCGATTTTGGCGAGTTTGAGCGAGTATTTTCGGGCTGTGATTATTGAGCAGAAAGGGTTGCAGAAGCTTTTGATGTTGTTGCATCAATCTTCGAATCCTGATACTTTAGAACATGTGTTGGATGCTATTCACGCGTTATCAGTAACAGATTCGGTTAATCGTTTGTTGTCATCATCGACGAATTTTATATCGCAATTATCCGGGCTTATAAAACAAGGAAACTTTTCTCTACAGCAAATATCCGTCTCGATATTGGCTAATTTATCGATTAGTGACAGTAATAAACGTTTAATATCCGGATGTAGTGGATCCCTAATGAAACTAATCGAGTTTACAAAACCATTAGGGTTACAAGAGGCTTCTTTGAAAGTATTGGTGGCTTTGTTAACCGTGAAACTGAACCGAAAGGAATTTGTGAAGGATGAGAAGAATATGATGAGATTAGTTCAGATGTTGGATCCAGTTAACGAATCTGTGCCGAAGAAGATTCCAGTGGCTATTGTGCACGCATTGATGTCCGGAGGAAGTAACGGTTGCCGGAAACGTTTAGTAGATGCCGGGGCACAAGGCTATTTACAAAAGCTGAACGAGATGAACGTCGCTGGAGCTAAGAAAGCGCTCCAGAGACTTTCCGGCAACCGGCTGAAAAACATTTTCAGCCGCAGTTGGAGGGAATTGTAAAAAGGCTCTCACCCGCCAACAAAAAGGTAATTTCTTTTTCATTTTTAATAAAAAAAAGTCACTAAAATACACATGTCATTTACTTATATTGCCACGTAAGCACTATGTTAGGTTAATACAGTTAAAATGACGAAATTACCCTCTAATAGAGTTTCTAGTCCTTTGTAAGTTGTAACCATTGACTGCTTTGGTTCTTGAGGAAGTTAATTTGAGACCCTACCAAAAAGTCACAAGGGAACATCTGTCACGTGGTAGGGGCATGGAAGTGGGACCCACTGAGTCATAGTTGTCTAGTAGGCCGAGGTGTATACTCAATCACTCATATATGTGGATATCACATGACTCAATTTGGTTTATTGAGTCCGTGAGATAAGATTTACGTGATCCGAAATAATGTGCATAATATTAGGAGTAGTCACATTAAGGTACTGTCATTGTTGCATGTGGTGCATTAAGGTAGATTTTGCTTCAAAAACTAGCCTAACATTAAATAAATTGTTTGAATCTTAGCTCCTGAAAGCGACCATAAAAAACATTCTTAAAGATACAGGAAGGTCGGGTTGTCAAACCGTAAACAAACCATATATGTTAGTTTTGCTGTATCTCTCAAAGTTATAAATCGCCAGAGAAACTCTCACCTCATGATCACTTCTGTTGTATCTAATACGAAACTGATTGTTCACTTGAACCCCTATTTAGTCCGAAAATGAATTATCTCATACCTCAATGAGATTGGGTATTGTTGTTGTTGATATTCCGATAATGAGTTTCCAAATGGCAAATCCAAACACCACATTTACAACCTTAAACAAATCCCTGGAAAAAAGGCTTTATGTAAATAACAATTTTTGTTTGGTAGTATAGTTGATTTATAAAATTAAGTACTTATGATTTGGTTAGTTATGTAACTAAAAAAAATTCTAATAATTGCAGGAAGCTTGATTTGGACTCATCTAACAACTGGTCTTGCAAAAGAAGCCAACTACCCAACACATCTTGGTAAAATACCCTACATAATATGCTGTCTGCTATAAAAAAAAAAAAATTCCCCAAAAACAAGATTAATTAAAATACAAAACTTATATTTAACGGTATGGATGCGGTTTTTAGGTAGTATCCTCGTTTTTTTTCTGGTTAGCGATCATTGTTTGTTTTGAATCTTTTATAATGTACATTAGATGAGGCTGCTTGTTTTTAGTGTAATTGCCAAATCTTTAGTTAGGAAGTGTGAATGTTGAAAACATTTTTATTGAGTTTGTTTTATATAATACCTTACATTTATATTTACACTCTGTTTGTATTATTATTACGTAAGTACATTGTAATAATTTGTCCCGGTTTGATCTAATCCTCGTTGCCATTGGAGTCACGGAGGATTTTAACAAGAGTAGTTGGAAATGACATAAAGAAGTAGGGGCTATTTGCCTTTCTCAAGAAGTTGATGTGTCGTTTTCGTATTTATTTTGTGTGACCAAAACAAAGCTGAATCTTAGTTCGTGATCTTTGGTTGGATTTTATCCATCTCTTGTATCATGAAAATGACCAAACGGAATAAGATGGTAAATAATTGTTTATCTTTTATAAGAGGCTGGGCCCACGTGAGTTCATGAGAATCTGTAAATGCGTTTTGATTAAGATAATACAATTGGAAGAAGTATAGAAGGGAGAAAGTAACGGCGTAATTAAAGGGAAGGAAAGAAGACATGGAGAATTTTAATATTGTTTTTGGCGTATTTACATGATGAAAAAGAAATATGAAAATATGATTAAGTCTATGGTGGCTTTGTTTATTTGACTGAAGTTGGAATGACCGAAAAGATAGTAGTATAAGTTAACAGAATGATAGGCAATTGAGAACAAGCAATAAACAAGTGTAAACCCAAGCTTTTATGGACCATCAACTCATAGGACCCAAGTGTATTCAAATAATTGTAGTATTGCACTTGCTTGTAATATTGCGTTTCCTTTTAATCGAGAGATCATCATCAGATAGATCTGAAGTAAAAAAATAAATAAATAAAAAATGAAGGAGATGTGTCGTCATGTCGATTTAATTGTTGCGTTACGCAATTTACATACTTCATTTTGGTTGTGTGACTAGTCCGGGTGACTGCCAAAGGGTTGGTTACCCTTTGAATGTTGTTTTATACCAGTAATAAAAGATGAATGTGATTTGCACACTTTTATATTTGATTGAAACACTTTAAAACATGCACTAAATAATTGTATTATAAATATAAACTGCTTTAACTGTTTTTTACGTTAAGTGTCCCATTCAAATTTATACGTGTGACAATCACTTCCCAATAAAACGTGCCATCAAACATAGTAAAGGATGATAATACCATAAAACACAAACAAGAGTCATGAGTCTAGCCTATGGTGGTTATTGCATTTGTGTGTGAATTAAACAACATACCACCAGTCTGTGAGTGGAACCTTATTAGCTACACCAAACATTAAAGATGGTGTTTTTATGATCAAAGGCAAAGGGTCCAGAGTGTTGTCATGTGTCTTGTGACATATCTATCCCTTCAAAGCAATTGCATGTACTAGCTGTAAAGCTTCACAACCCCCCTCATTACTCTTCTGGCCTTTGGTCCCTTTGTGTTTGCTTCCTCATTTCTCCAATCCTTTGGCGCCAAACACTTTGAAATGACTATTATACCCATTGTTTTTTTGCCAAAGAACAAGCTATACTTTATATGAATAAAGTTGCATGTGCAATAGATTTTCATCTTTTTCTTTCTTTTCTTCATGTCTTTCCAAAATGTACCCCATGATTTTCAATGGAGGATGCTAGCTTGGGTCTATATTAAGTTGTAGGGGTTTTGGTTTGTTGGTTATTTGTTATATTAAGTAGGAATGACATACAATATCATATACAATCTTATCTATTACTCAATCAATTATAAGAACAAAGGTATCAAGTGATGGGTAGAGTTAAAGGCATAAGATTCTCCACCTTATATGCCAATTATTTGAGTTCAAAGGTGTTTTGTTTGTATTCTATGTTCTGTAAAGATATGCGCATTTATCTAACTAGAAAATTAGAATACAAGTATCACCTTTTACAAATACATACAATCTTGCCATTGAAGTTCAATTTTATACTTCGTTATCTTTTTAGGTGCGTTACGCGTGTTAGAAACTTGGCATGTTCAAACAAACTATGCATTTGCCCATCATGCAAAACATAGATAAACAACATAAATTTATATAAGCCATGTTGGCTAGAAATGTGATTACAAACGTATGTAGTTTAACAATTTCAAATAGTATGAAGAATGTGAATATGGGACTAATGAAATGTAGATAACAGCATAAGAAAAGAGTTGCTTTTTCTTTATTCTTGTGGGAAAAGAGAAAAGAGAAAGGGCAAGGAAGTAAGTCAAACCCCTAAAAAGGGGAGATTTTTGCATGTAAAAATATTACTTTGAAGTTTCAATGCATTTTACTTTGGAAAAATTGCTTTCATATTTTGAGAATTCAACCTACATGTCCCTATTGTTAACCATAAGTTTTTGGACTTTTAGTACAAGTCAAAACAAAGAATTGGAGATCTGATGAAGCCTTGTGACTTTATTGTTCATGTTACCGACTTAAACAACTTCTCGAAGGAGACCTTTCTATGTTCAAAAACGGAAACATATAGAGCATTTGTTTTTATCATGACTTATTGTGGCACAATCAAAGCTCAAAGCGACAAGCGAAACCAATGGAGCTTTCGTAGGAAATTTGAAATGAAGATTTGTGCTAAACTAACCACAAGTCCACGATGAACAAAAGAAAACAGAACCAACAATTCCGCGTCAAGTTTTAACACAATTTGAATCTAGTTTATATGTTATTGCAAGTTACTTTTTGCAGCAGCTATGTAAACAAATATGTACTTGCTATGTAAGGGACCAATCCTTGTTTAGATCATGGTTCTTGCCTTGTTTACATTTCGCAATCTTGAATAAGGACGGAACAAAAATACAAATTGACTAGGTGTATTTTACAAAAATTACACAAGACTGTAAACATAATTTTTTTGTGATCGAACGCATTTAGAAAAAAGTAATGATTTTTGCAAACACTAACACTACGCAACAACAATCCATAGATGTTTCATGAACCCTCAGACCCACCCTGGTTTCGTCATTGTATATAACTAACGTTACATGTAAAAGAGAAACGACAAAATCACATGGACCACACCGTAACTCTTGAGCCTTGATATATATGTGAATTCA
>JARVZY010007670.1:0-22371 GCA_030686995.1 Artemisia argyi | reverse complement strand
ATTACTTCAATTGTATCAAATGGAATTCTCATGTGATCCATTTTATTTCTAGTCAACTTTTCTGTTTATGACGGACCGATGTTACTTCTTCAACCTAGCTCTTGATACAGTCTTCAAAATGGTTGGTCTTTTTTATGACTAGTAGTGGGGAAAAAGGTCTTTTTTATGACTAGTAGTGTGTTTATATTATAAGGTAACAAAGAAAAGAAAGTAGCAAATGAAGTGAGTAATAAAGTAGGGTTAATTAAGAAGGTGGTGGAGGATGTTTAGCTTTCCAAGCGTGGTTGTGTTTTGTTGGAGGATCCACAAACCAAATGGCTCCATGGCTCTCATGCCCCACTCTTGTCTTCCTTTCTAATCCACTAAGCTAATCACCCCCTTTAATTACATTCTCTTTAACATTTGGTATACAGAATTCTAGTATGATGTATATGTAGGTTTGAGTTGAGAAGAACGATTATCGTCGAAATAACCTAATCTAGCTCTGTCACACAATCGTGCCCATATACTTATACTCATATTTCACACTATCACTAATGTCTCTAACGAAACTTGAATCCTGACTATCTTGTTGATGTGTACACACACATGGTATTAGGCCAAAGAGATCGGATAGAAGTAGATTATGTACATGTCTTGTATAGGATTTTAGAGCAAATAATCATGCAAAGCAAGTTGGCCTTATATTAGCCATGCATGTATGTACATGTCCTGTGCAACTTAGTCATAACAGCATGGTAAATTACTAAATTTTTTACGAAGGTAAACCAATTATTAATTATTCATGCATATACATAATGTTCGGTTGATTTGGTCAATGAGCATGCAGTGTGTCACATCTAATATGACCACATCTAACATTTTCATATTATATGATAGGGAGTACAATGCATATTTTATACTTCAATTCCTTGCTTAAGAAAAAAAAATCAAAAGGAAATAAATTTATCTTATATATTTTGCATCAAGCTAGAATTGTCATAATTGTAATTAGTTAATTATGTCGTTATTGGTATATTATATTCGTGTGTGCGTGTATATACATAATGATTAGCAATCGAAACCATAGAAAACTATGTCCTTGTCAAAATATGAAGGAGATGATGTTTGTTTCATCATCATTTCATAAATTTAATATTTTAAACCACTTAAGTTTGTTTTACCTCATAAAGTATAACTTGTATGAATGAATAATTAACATGAGTTAATACTTAATACTTGAATAGGGATACTTTAGTTTATCCGTATTGCAATTGAGAATGAATACAATATCTTACTAGAAGAAAAAGTGGAACGGGCGAGGAAGGTTTTGGTGAAGACATGCATATCCTCGCTAAAATCACTAAACGGCGAAAAAAAACTCGCCATTCAGTTTTTGACTTTTCCTAAAAGAGGAGAAAATTTGACCAAAACTTTTGGCGAGAATATGTCCTGGACTCCTCGCCAAAAAGTTGACTTTGTTTGACTTTTTCTCTTTTTTTTTCAAATAGGTTAATTAGGATTAGGCATTGGCGAAGACATGTCCTCGCTAAATGTCTGGTGGGCCCGGTTTATAAATTGAAAAAGTCCTCGCCAATAGATTTAGCGACGGACTTATGAGGATGACCCATTGGCGGCGACATGTCCTCGCTAAAGACTATTGGCGAATATATGTCCTCGCCAATAGGTCCATTTTATCCTCACAAATCGGCACGATTACTATATTGTCAAATGGTACTGTAATTTTTTTAGAGTTTCGCAAATAATAACCCTAAAAGCTATAGTAAAAAAGGCAAACTCCAATCTCAAAACTAAGGCTACAAGCAGTGGACCGGACGAAATCGGTTGTTCATGATTTTCTACCGATATCACAATCGCTTGTCCCCAATGTAGGGAGTTGGCCAGTTGGGCAACTATTAGTTGAGAGCAAAAAAAAGAGGGTATCAGTTGCCTCCACAACCGATTCTAAGCGTACCAAAAGCTTTAAAAAAAAAAGGTCAGTCACCACTGTGACACTTGGGTCATGTCTAGTCGTTGGAGAAAGAAAGCTGACGTGCCAGCTGGAAAGCAGGGTCATCTGAGGTCACCACCGTCCCCAGCATAAATCATTTAACTACTAAAACTACTAGAATCAAAAATAAGTTTAGCATCACTACCAAATTTCCGATTAGAAAATGATTGAAGCATTGTTTAATCATTTGGATGCCAAAATTTCTAATGTACACACCTAGCTATTTGGCTATATGAAAACCCTAAAACCTTTTTCTTTCTTTTTGATAAGCTATCCTAGCTTGTGAAGGTCAAGATTCTAATTCATGACACATTGACAATAACCCTTGTTCGTCGTTTTATTCTATTTAAATTATAAATATAATAACTTATGTTTATTTAAACAATATATACAATGCTTTTCTTAAACACTAGATAGTATACAATTTTGACAAAATGATAAAAATATATGAACATTATTGCTAGGAAAATGACATATTACAACTATAACTATAAACCTCCTATCTTCTATTCTTCTACATAATATTTACTAGAAAAGGTCAATGAATTATTTGGCCCTTCAGTTAACATTGTTTATCATTTGAATTGCATTGTTTTGCAATCATATATACATTGTTAGAGGTGATACACATGCATGATTTTCATTTCATGCATATGGAGGTTATAAGTCTGCGTTTATTCCTTTCTTTGCATATACTTCTTGAGCAACATAATATTAGACGATATAATGGCCCAACGGTATTGTACTTCTTATAGAAGACACACTATCTCGATCGATATCTTCTAGAAAGCTGAATGTTGGCCATTGCCAACTCTGTTGCTTCTATAATGAAATGGTTTACATGTCTGTGTTTTGGAAAAGTTTTCTCTTAGAAGGATCAACCATTAATCTATTTCACGATGTTTTCTAGAACACGTCACAGCGGCATTGCAAATCATTTATTAGGTGAAAGTAACTCAACCTCAAGCGTATAGTATTTTGGTTTCATCTAAGATCAAATGCATGTTAATAACTCATGAATACGCTAAAACTAATTACTAGTAGTAACATATGAACTTAATGACCTTGGAACAGACTTGTAGTTTAGGTCATTAAGTCAATTGATTTTGAGCTGATAAGTAATTATAACTTTTAGAAACCTTAATAAGGGTAAGATAAATTCATGACGAAAATGTTACGTACGAGATTAACATTGCTAGTAACTTGTAATTATCGGTTCTAGGTCATATAAAGTTTATACACCATGTTCAAGTTCTAAATACAAGCAGACATATACAATACGTATCATGCATGTGACTGTAAATCTATAATCATTGATGAATGTCACGATTTTTTTTTTTAGAATCGCGATTGTATTAAACACTAGAAAAAGCTAGATACGACATCAAGTACAATTTGAAAGTTATAAAGGCCATGATCGAGCATTAGATACAAATTATAAATCATATACATGTTTAATTAGCTGATCTATATATATGGCATAATCATTGACAAACGAAAGATTTTCTCAAGATTCTCGATATCTACCTCATCTTTTTATAAATGGATTAGTTGAGCTTACAAATTCACATATTGAGTTTAATTAATCATGTGCCGGCTTTCGTTTCTCATTTAACAATCGACCAATTGGTTACTAAAACAGATTATATGCTGTATATTGTGAGTACGTAATTCGTATGTGAGTGTAAGTGTGTAACAGTATTTAGCCTCTATTTCGTTAAATAACCAGTAGCACAACCAGGAAATTTTGCGCGCTTATTAACCTTTCTTGTTCTTGTAAATCGATCTTTATTACAAAAACATGGAAAATATATGCTCATGAGAGATTAAACCCATTTTCAAAAATGTTCAAAGCTTCTATACTAAATTCAACAAAAGTTTATATATTTAGCGTTCTTCTAGCTTATTCACTATGACACGTAAAGAAACATTGTGATCATCGAAGTCATGTACTATATTACTTGCAATGTTGAGATTATGGAAAATAATTGGTGAGAATTTATATTTTCTAACTTAATATAATGATATTAGGTGTTGATTGCATAGAATTAATGGAGAATTTGAGAAATTATTTGACTATCGTTTTCGAATAAATACCTACTACTATTTAATAAATAAGAGTTAACTACATTTTTGGTCCTTGTGGTTGTATCAAAATCTCACTTTTGGTCCAAAATTCAAAAAACGCTCAATATTAGTCCAAAAGTCCACGTGGACTTCATTTTTAGTCCAAAATTCGACCCTAGTTAGTTTAGTCGTTAAGTACGTTGCACCGTTAGTCCCTAGTTAGTTTGGTCGTTAGCAATGTTTACACCGTTAGTCCTTGTGGTTAAAAAATTGAAAAAAATTCGAAAAAAAAAAAATTTTCCAAAAAAAAATAATTTGAAAAATTAGAAAAAAATTCTAAAAAAAAAAATTTTACGAAATTTTTTTTTTCCAAAAAAAAAAATTTGAAAAAAAATTTCTAATAAAAATTTTTCTTAAAAAATTCGAAAAAATAAAAAAAAAAAAAAAAAAAAAAAAAAAAAAAAAAAATTGACGAAATTTTTTTTTCCAAAATTCGAAAAAAAATCCAAAAAAAAAAATTCGAAAAAAAAAAATTTCTAATAAAAAATTTTCTTTTAAAAATTTCTAAAAAAATTTCTAATATATTAAAAAAAATTCTAATATATATAAAAAAATTCGAATTTTTTAAGAAAAATTTTTATTAGAATTTTTTTTTTGGAAAAAAAAAGTTCGTCAAAAAAAAATTTTATAAAATTTTTCGAATTTTTTAAGAAAAATTTTTTTTGAAAATTTTATTGAAAAATTCGAAAAAAATTTTCAATAAAAAAATTCGAAAAAAAAAATTTTCAATAAAATTTTTGAAATTTTCAATAAAATTTTATTAGAATTTTTTTTTTGAAAAAAAAATTCGTCAAAAAAAAAATTTTTAGAATTTTTTTCGAATTTTTCAAAAAAAAATTTTCGAAAAAATTTTTTCTTAAAAAATTCGAAAAATTTTATAAAATCTTTTTTTTTGACGAACTTTTTTTTTCCAAAAAAAAAATTCTAATAAAATTTTTTCTTAAAAAATTCGAAAAATTTTATAAAAAAAAAATTTTTGACGAAATTTTTAGGAAAATTTTTTATATATATACATACACATTTAAATTTTTAGAAAATTTTTTTTTGGAAATTTTTAGAAATTTTTTATATATATTAGAATTTTTTTTAATATATTAGAAATTTTTTTAGAAATTTTTAAAAGAAAATTTTTTATTAGAAATTTTTTTTTTTCGAATTTTTTTTTGGATTTTTTTTCGAATTTTGGAAAAAAAAATTTCGTCAAAAATTTTTTTTTTTTTTTAATTTTTTCGAATTTTTATTAGAATTTTTTTTTTTGGAAAAAAAAATTTCGTAAAAAATTTTTTTTAGAATTTTTTTCCAATTTTTCAAATTATTTTTTTTTGGAAATTTTTTTTTTTTTCGAATTTTTTTCAATTTTTTAACCACAAGGACTAACGGTGTAAACATTGCTAACGACCAAACTAACTAGGGACTAACGGTGCAACGTACTTAACGACTAAACTAACTAGGGTCGAATTTTGGACTAAAAATGAAGTCCACGTGAACTTTTGGACTAATATTGAGCGTTTTTTGAATTTTGGACCAAAAGTGAGATTTTGATACAACCACAAGGACCAAAAATGTAGTTAACTCAATAAATAATTAACTTTGAATGTACACAGAGCAAAAATGACAGATTTCTATGATTATGACACTTAATAACTAGTTTACTGATTTAAATAACATCTTTTTGTTTTGAGGTAGAAAATATAAGCTATTCTTCACCCCATGCACGTATGTATGTAGTATATATGTACCGTACGTACATATAGAGAGATCACATGCATGTATATGTAAGAAACAAATTGCCACTTGTTCATACGTCGATTTCATCGTTTTTGATGGTCATGTACAACAACAACGATAATGCTTTTGCACCACCTCTAAACTGGGCCTGATAATGCCAAGCCACGCGAACCAAGTAGAACTGGTCAGGCGGATAAAAATCCGGCCACAAGCAGTTTCAATCGGATTATTATGCGCTGGGAACTCTAGTTGTGTGAGTTATACTAGTCTACAAGTCCGTCTCATGGATTTTGGTATAATGCATGAGCTAATTAAATTCTAGTTGTGGCATCATTACGGAGAAGCCTTTAAAGACACACACAAAATACAAATGTATTAGTAATGCATGAATTAATTAAACTCAATCCTGATATTATGTATAAATAAAATAGAAGTGCATGAAAGTTTGTGTCTCTCATCAAACGGTGACCTGTATAGTGACACCACTTGCGCTCTCTTAAGACGGCCATGCTAGTCCATCTTTTCAATGTTTGTTGGATTTTTGTTGAGATCCAATACATATGTATGCAACCTAATCTATGAAGTTTTCACCATTAGGTGTGCCTATTTTTAGGAGTGTTTTAATTAAGTACACCTAAAAGGAGAGTATTGTGAGTGAGAATGAGTCAATACCAAACATAAAAAACGTAACATCATCATTAAATATGACAGCCACAAGCTAGCTACTACAAATCAAGCAAATATTCGTCTTAACATATATATGACTATGTTCATGCCGTTTCCACGTACTAAGTCACAATGTGTATTCTAAATAAATAAAATTAACTTCAATGATTTCATCTAGCTCATGCCCGGCAAAGTCCGATGGTAGAATAGAAAAGCATGTTTCCCAGGAGTAGTTCAAGCCTATGTGACCAAAGCTGGAAAGAAATGAATATTCTTCACGGAGAAAGGTAGCGAAGTCACCTCTATTCTCGATTTATATTGCGACAGAGGGAGGCGCTAGTAATAGAGTCAAAATCACGATCTGCTCAGTAAGAAAGATATCGTTGCCGACTTGTGACTCGAGTCAGCCTATTTACTGCATGTATCGATCTCCCTCCTTTCTTGAGCGTGAGCTTTCGACGATGATCTTTTAGTGTTAAGATGATCGCGGTTTGTTACGCAAGAAGATTAATGAGTGTAATTGGTACCAATAAAACAACAATTACCAATATAAACCCTAGGATACGAGAATGGCCTTAACATTAATCATGGATTCATGTCTTACAAATTTTCAAAGTTCAAATAATGAGGAAATATCAGTGATTTCTAGGAATCTTTTATTTAGAAAAATATATTTCTAAATATAATTATATGGAGTAGTATGAGTTCCAAAAAGATATTGAAAAAGTGCTTAAAGTGTTGTTTGTATTGATTAATTTTCTTTATAAAAGTGAACACTCCCGTGAAGTGGTACCAAAAAATTTGACTAATCCTTTTTGCAAACCCTTTTTGAAAACTCATAAATACAAAATAAATAGATCTAATATAGTAAACACTTAATTTATATTGTGCTTGGTTCATGGTGCTTAGTAGAATCAAAATGGGTATAAAGCTTATTATATTGTCCTTGAACTTTAGACAAAGTTAAATTACTAGCTAGAGTAGACAATATGTTTATTACAATTAAAACCACTTTTTCATTGAATTTGTTTTACACTTCAAAAGTTTAGATCCTTTATCTCAAGAAATGGTATGCAATGCATGCATCAAAACTTTAATAGTATACATCTTCATACCATCAATAATATAAATGATGGATTTTTAGAAGCAACAAGGACTACATAATGCTAATGTGATCCATGTATTTATATAAGAAACTCAGCTAACACTAACATAAAACCTTAAGTGAACTTCATCGATATTGCATCTAAACGCAAGCCGCTAGCACAAACTATGACGCACCTCTTGTAACCTAGGCCATGAACTTTCTCGGTCGCTCAAATACCTCGTTAAGGTAAGTGTTCCAATAATTTTTTTGCATTGCAAATCATTTTGTGAAATAAATACTTTGATAAACCATTAACCAAGCTTGAGATTTTATTAGCTTACTAAATCTTTTATATTTTCTTACCAATGTTTTTGGATAATTATACATTTAGCTTTTCTACTATAACTTTAAAAATAATAGCATGCATATACGTATGTATTTATGGGTTTGAATGGTCAAGCTCCATATGATTGGGCAAGCATAGGATGCCACTGTTTTTCACATTTTTTGACGCTTTTTTCTTTTGGGATACATGAATATAATAATTTTATTAAGAGTGCAAAATCCTTTTTGTATGGCCAAATTTACTCATCAAGTCTAAAGTAGTAGAGAAAACAAAAGACAATTGACTATATACTTTGAATGAAATTAACCAATGACATAATGTATTCCTGAAATAGTTTATTTTTCCAATTATATTACTACATTAGTTTATCTGTTACATAGAGATAATAATAGTTAATTTGAAACTTAGTATTTTTTTTTTTTTTCTTTTTTCTGTATGATTATTTATTTAACATGTCATACAATCTCACCTAATTTTTATTTTTTATTGTGAATTTAATATTTATGAGTAAGCTACTCTACTATTTGATTACAAAATTCAGATAAAATACTACTCCGACAAGATATCAATTTTTTTTAATAATATAGATACAATAAATAGAAAGAAAAAAATAATGATTAAAAAGTTAAATAAAAGTGAGAAAAAGTTGAAAGCAAGGCATAATGGTAGTTCAATCTTAAACCTAACCATAAAGAAGAGAGTCAAAAGACTCAAAAGCTATTGAAATCAATAATGAGTAGCACAACCACTCTTCCAGTATAAGAATTTGTGATAAAAGAAAATAATAAATAAATAAATAAATCTTAGTATGATCATATTCCTCCATAGTGTGTAAGAAAAAAATAACCATTTTCATTTCTTGTAAATATTTTAAGCCTTAAACTTTGCAGATATCTTAAAATTGTCTAAATCTAAAACTAATAAAGATTCCGCTTATAACTTAAAAGCTAAAAATGAAATTTGTTTGGTACAAAATACCTTCTTTTTTTTTTTTTCCTCTTTTTTTTAAATAACTAAATTAGCAATTTTTCAAACTTCAGATTAAAAACATATATAGAAGAAAAGGCAACGAATAATATCGTAAATAAGAAAATATGCACATCGCAAAACCTATACATACCACGTACATGCATATATGATCTTTTAGAAATGTGTATGAATAATTTAAATCTGTCGTTTGTTTTTCAATCTGTTGAGACTATCTCAATTTACATATCAAAATATGGGTGAAAAAACTTTTTTCAAATCAAAACATTAAATTCCATTTGCTATATTAGGTGTGAAAGTGAAACCATACTCAATGCATTTTCACACTAAATTTGGTTTAATATCGACACCTTTTTTTATTTATATAATCTTACTCTATCAAAAGTATAATAGTAATTTTTGTAAAAAAAATAATAAATAAATAAATAAAATAAAATAAAATAAATAATAAATAAATAATCAGAACTATCTTATGAATTCCTTAAAAATAGAGTAAATTGCAAAATTTATCCTTGTACTTTGGTCAAATTGCATGTAAAGTCCTTACCATTTGGAAAGTGCAGATATCGTCCACCTGAGGAACTTAAGGTTGCAAATTCGTCGTTACCTTTTTGAAAGTGCTGAGTCAATCCCTTTGGGGTGAATATCATCTATGCCTCAGAGACAAATGACTAAAATGACCATGAAATATATATATATATATATATATATATATATATATATATATGTGTGTGTGTGTGTGTGTGTGTGTGTGTGTGTGTGTGTGTGTGTGTGTGTGTGTCATTTTACTTTAGATCTGAGACCATATTCACCACAAAAAGTTTCTCATAAGGACTTTGTCTGCACTTTTAAAAGATGTAGAGATTGTATTTGCAATTTAAACAAACTAAAAGGATGCTTTTTTGCAATTTACTCTTCAAAAATTTAACAAACGTCTATTAGATATAAAATTTTCACGACGATTCACAATTGCTTATGTATTAAAAACACTACTACGCAAAAAGCTACACAAATATTATGTTAATGACTTAAAGGTACACAAGCTACAAACTAAGCACAAGTCACTGGTTAATATATAAACATTGTTTGACATGATTAATTGTTACGTTTATTTTTATGGAAGGTGATTTACATATATTGCTTTTTAATTTGCACACGACAATGTACAAGCAGATAAAGTTATATGTTGATATAGGCTATGTTTGGCACGGAGCTTTTTTGGAGCTTTTTTAGTCAATGAGCGGTGAGAATGAGCTTTTTTATTTTCAGTGTTGTTTGGCTAAAGAGTAGTGAGCTTTGCTATTTTTTAGAAAAGCTCATTTTTCCAATGCTTCTTTAAGAAGCTGTGAGCAGAAAGCTCATTTTTCACAGCTACTGCTCACAGCTCACTGCTACTGCTCACAGCTACTGCTTACAGCTACTTTTGCCAAACATATACAACACTACAACTCCCAAAAACATTGACTTAGTATGCATAAATCTAATAGATAAGTGTGCAAAACAATTCCTTAATCTTAGACTGGTGGTAATAAGGGTTCAAACAACGCATTCTTACTCCTATAAGGCACGCCGTCCTTATAACCACCACCGTCAACCGACGCATCATTTGTGACTTTTTGTGAAAACTTGGTTGTTGCCAAGACCGAGTTATGGAAGGCGTTGTGTGTGTAAGTGTGTGCTTTTTGTGTTTGTGTGGTATATTTTTGATGTTTTGATTGTGATATTGGTTATGTTATTACACTATGTTGGTGATAATGTAAGTTAAAGAGAAACTTACTTGACACTGAGTTGGCGGTCACTATTACCACCAGTCTTATACATAAACCAATGACTGATTGACATGTCATTTTATTCATAAAATTAGCCGCACTAGTATCCATCATCTTAGGAAAGTAGTTTGCACACACAAATTTTTTATTAGTGCATACCAATTTATAGATTAAACATTTATAATGTATACAAAATATCATGCTTTGACTGCTTGTATATTAAGTATGCAAATCAATAATCTGTATGTGCAAATCATCCCATTATTTTACTTAATGTACATAGAGGGTGTCAAAAAACTTGACTCGACCTAAGCCTATTCAAGTCAAGTTACTTAGGTAAAAAAATTTATATTCCGGTTATCAGGGTCAATCCGAGTAACCTGAGTACTAAATAAGGTCAGGTATCAAGTTGAAAATGTTTGTTTAACTCGTTTCGAGTCAGCTCGTTTGACCCGAACAAAGTTATTTTTAATCTTTTTAATATATTTTTTTTTTATAGATTATCTTTCTAAATTAGAACAAATAGGCAATTTTATAACCATTTACTCATATTCGTCATATTCGGGTAGAGCTGAACTCGAATTGACCGATTCCTGTGGATCCAACTTTTACTGGCTCGAGCTCAACTAACCCGAATTCAAATAAAGTCAAATTCGGATATGTTATATTTAGCTTCGACCCAAATTAACCGACTCTCACCAACACGACCCGATTAACACCCGTAATCTACTTACTCAAGTAATGAGTAAAAAAAAATATATGGGTCATTTTTTATTATAGTAAAAAGAAGAAAAAAATCTTGTAGCAGAGCATGCTATTGGCACGTATTAAACAAGAGGAGAGAGATTGCACGCTTGTAGAAAACCATCTTAAAAACACACACTTTCATTCATTCATTCATTCATTCACTCACTCTCTATTTATATTATCTCTCTCTCTTTCATCACCCGTGCTCTCTATCTCTCTGCTTTTCATTTCACCAAATTCCACTTCTGGGTTTTAAACATCATCCATTTTTGCATCTGGGTTTTTAATTTCGTAAGGTATTATCCACTCTATGTCCTGTTTTTCAAGATTCACCTTCACTGTGTGTGTTACTGTGTGTTCTTGGTTTTGTATGAATGTGTGGTTTATATTTAATTCTGTTTCTGGGTTATGATGTTTAGTGGATTTGGGACATGGGTTTTGAATTTTGTGATGTAATTTTCAAAAAAGTTACTGTTTTTTGTAAGATCAATATTTACTGTGTGTTTTTGGTTTTGTATGAATGTGTGGTTTATAGTTAATTCTGTTTCTGGGTTTTGATGTTTAGTGGATTTGGGACATGGGTTTTGAATCTTGTGATGTAATTTTCAAAAAAGTTACTGCTTTTTATAAGATCAGTATTTACTGTGTGTTTTTGGTTTGTATTAATGTATGGTTTAAAATTAATACTGTTTCTGGGTTATGATTCTTGTAATGTAATTTTCAGTAATTTTTAGTAATTTTGTGTTTTTCTTACTGTCAACATTTACTGTTTGTGTTTGTATGTTAGTGTTTGATTTTACAGATTTTATTGTTTTTGAACATAAAATGCTAATGAATGTGTTATATAATGGTTTACTTATGGATTTACAAGATCAATTATTTTGGTTCTGTTTGTATTGCAATTTCGGCTCAAGTATTTTAAATGAGCTCAAATTTGTTGCCTTTTATATGTAAAATAGTTAGAAAAAGTGTTGAATTGTTGAAATTTATGTGCACAGTGCACTGGATTACTTTAGTGAATATTTTTTATCTAGTACATTAACAGAAAAGTAACCTTAAATTGATCCATGTTCGAAATAAGGATTTAAACTTTATCTACCAAGATATTGCGTAAATATGTATAAGTTCATACAAAAAAATTAACAATTGAAGGGGTGTTTGGATGCTGGATTAGGTTGATTATTGTGATTCACAGAGACTTATGTTTTTGTCAAAGTGATTATAATTTCAATTATTTAGAAACATGAAAAAGCTGATGTAAGAAAACTGATTACGGCAAGTAATGTCAAATTACATAAATGGTCATCTTTTGATTCTGTTTATATGTATTTGTACAAGAAAATAAATTGTGTTCATGTTTATGTATATAAATTCTATGCTATAGTGTCCTGTATCTAATATGCATCTTCTTTAATGTTTTCAGTCATTTTGAAGATTTGAAGCATAACAAAGTCGTGGCGTTAATATCTCATTAAAAGAGCATGCGGTGGTATAGCTTATCTGTAGACGTCTATCGTAAAATCATTTCACTTAACCTCTACTGTCGTGTGATTCTGTAAAACTTATTGAATCTTGCATCGTTTACTCTACAAACTCTCTTCATCTCACATTTAGCCACCATTTTTAAAGTTAAATCCATGGGAACTAACTTATTCGTTGTCCTCCCTTGTTACTGTCGCTGGATCAGTTGAATCGTATCGATCTAGAGTTCCAACTCTCGTTCTTTAGCTTTATTTTAGTTAAAAATCGAATCGTTTTTAGTTCTTTGATCACCCTCTTTCGCAATTTAGTTAAAAGTCGAAGCTTTTTTAGTTCTTTATCTCCGTCGTCGGAAGTTATCTTGTTGGTTATTTTCTTGAATTAGCTAAACTCATATCGGTTAAAAGTTCAAACTCTGTTCTTTAGTTTCATTTCAATTAAAATTCAAGTCTTCTTAAAATTCTTTGATCACCGTCTTTGAGAACCTTCTGTTGGTTGTTTTCTCGGATTGATTATCAAGATCTTCAGGGGAGTTAAATCGAATATAAGGTAGGGAAGAAGTAGTTATGGTGTGTCAATCAGCTGGACAAACAACATTTCGGGCTTTGAAACATTTAAATGGAACCGCTGGAAGTGCCACCATAATCGTTAAAGTTATAGCATGTTTTCAACCTCTTCAAGATTGTCAGGTTCGTTTCAATTATTGTTTGAATAGATCTTTATTTAAAGAATTGGATGCTTAATAACTTTTGTGAATCGTATTCTGTTTGATGCTGGTCTTAGTTGGGACAACATGAATCTAATACCTTTTTTGTTGGATTATTTTTTTTCAGGCCGAATACTTTCGCCATTTGCTTAAGCCTGTAACGTAGTCTGTTTTTTCTCTTCGCGATCAAATTAAGCTGTGGATATTTTAGTTTTCGTTTTTTTAGAAGTTTCAAGATTTTTTTTAAACACACGCTCAAGTAATCGTTCGTCACCTGGTAAGTCTTCACATACTTAAATTTCATAAAGTTCGATTCTTTTACATCAAGTTTGAATCTTTATCATTCGTAATCATTCTTAAATACCTTTTTCAGGTGATTTTTCGACTTAATGGACAAGGGTTTTGATCCTTGGTTTCGAGACCAACAAACTGATTGGCAATCACCCAATCCTAATTTATTGAGTGCCCAATTCGGTTTAGGGCCTCGAGTTAGCGTCCCATCTTTTGGGAATATGGTCTCACCAAAAGCAAGCACTCAACAAGAACAACCATGTGGTTGGTTCTATGGCTTGCCTCGCTACCGTCAGGGTTTGATCCCTGTGGTTAACCCTACCGTGAAAGAACAACTTCCAGTCGTGGGCCCTGATGTCACTCAAGCAGTGAACGGGGTACAGAAGAAGTTTCTTGTGTTTGATCAATCCGGTGATCAAACAACGTTGATTTATAGTTCGGGTGTTGGAACCGCTCCAGCCCGATACCAATATCCTTCCTTGAATAATAATCCAAAACCGCAATATGGGTCATACCCCGTTCATGTTGATGAAACAATAAAAGAAGACGATGGAAATGATTCAAGCAGTGAGATGCGAGAAGACACCGAAGAGCTTAATGCATTGTTGTATTCTGATGATGATGATGATGACGATGAAGATGAGGAAAATGAAAATGATTATGAAAATGAGGAGACGAGTACTGGGCATTCCCCTAGTTCAATGATCAGGTTCGGTGAACAAAAACGTGAAAATGTGATTGGTGAAGAAGAGGAAGTTGCAAGTTCTGGGGGACCCACAAAAAAGCGCAAATTTGAGGATGAGGGTAATATAGTTAATGCCCTAGAGGACACTGCAAGTTCTGGGAAATCAGGGATTTACTGTTCTGGTAATGACGGAAATGGAGTATTTGAGGAACAGTTCAATAGTTTTTCGCATGATAATAAGAGGCCGAGAATAGAGAAGATGAAGGAGACGATAAATTTGATTCAGAATCTCATCCCGGGTGATAAAAATGGCAAAAATGCCATCATGGTAATCGATGAAGCAATCGAATACTTGAGAAATTTGAAGGTAAAAGCAAAAGCCTTAGGGCTTGATTCTCTGTAAGACGTTAAAGACACTTTTACTTTATGCTTGTTATACGTTACTAGTACGTATTTCAAAAGCAAGAATTTGGTTATTTTGACGTGGGCTTGTTATGAAGATCTCGAATTGTCATAAAGTTAGATTTGTCAAGGTAAAGTTTGGAACCCATCATGTCATCCTCAAGTGAATTCATGAATGATGGATGATTATTACTATTTAGGTAAGCTAGTAGCTGGTTTTGTTTGTTTGAATGAGTAGGGGTAATCTGGTGATTTTGATGTCCGGGTGATATGGAGATCCAAATTTAGGTATAAAGTTGACATTTTTATGGATGGGATCTTCGCGTGATTTCTTGAATGATGGATGGCGATCGTGTAGTAAAACTAGTATGTTGTTTATCGTGTGTTTGTAGACTTACCGGTAATTTGGTAAATTTGATTTGTGGTTGGAGATTAAGATCAAGATTTGAGCATAAAGTTGAAGAAAATCATCAAGGGATTCTCAAGTGATTTCTTGAATGATGAATGATGATCATTTTGGGAAACCTAGTGTGTGCTTTTTAGTGTGTTTGCATGTGTAGGGGTAATCTGGTAACTTTTTGTGGGGTTGAGATGAAGATCAAGATTTGGGCATAAAGTTGAAATTTTTGTGGAGAGATTGTATGGAAGTCATGAAGTCATTTTCAAGTGGTTTCAAGTGGTGATCATGTGTAAAAATTACTGTGTTAGAGGTAATTTGGTAATTTTAAAGTGTCGTTTTCGCGAAAAGTCTTCTCTTGGGGCATAAAGTTGATAGTAGTTTGGTAATTTTGCTTGTGGGGTTGTGCTAAAGAACAAGAATGAGCATAAAGTGAAAGTTCACAACCCATCAAAGCATGCTCAAGTGTTTTCTTGTTTAATGATGGATGGTGATCATTTGGTGAACCACCGTGTGTTTCTTCGGTCTGTAGGGACGATTTAGTAATTTTACATTTGCGGTTGTGATGAACTTCTAGAATTGGGCAAAAAAAGGTGAAAGCTTTGTATACTTTGGTAGGGTACTCATGGTGATTTTGTCTTGCTTTCTGGTTGGATTTACATGTAGTTACACTGTTGAAGCTTGTTTAGGATGGATCACCGCCACCATGAACTCTTCGCTACATAGGCGGGGTAGCGGTTTTGAGTGATCGTTTGAAAAAGCCATGTACGATTATATGTTGTGTTGTTTTCTCATTGCTTTTGTTGTGTAATTTCGGCATTATGTATTTACTTGTTTCATTGTTTGTATGTATAAATGTATGGAGTTTTTGGTGCATTTTATGGTGTTTTTTAGGATTGAGTAGCACTATGATTATAAAAAAGATGAATTTGTGCAATAAACAACTAAATTATATCTTAAGATATTTTACCTATTGAAAAACAATACTACTTTGATTAAGAAAAAAAATCTTGTGAACCTCAACATTTTCTTCTTTGCTCAATGGACATTGTGATTTATCGGTCTTTTGTTCGACATGAGACCGGTCAGTGGAGGTGCTTAGAAGTGAATTTAGGGATGACAACGGGCCGACACAAGAGAATAGACCTACACGAGACCGGTCGGTGGAAGTGCTTAGAAGTGAATTTAGGGATGACATTGGGCCGCTACAAGAGAATAGACATATAATGACAGAGGTTAGTGACACAAAAAAGTGTAGCTAAATTTAACTTTTTAATGACACTTTTAAAAATGTGCTTAAAATGTGTTCTTGAATTTTTTTTAAGTAAAGCAAATGAAAGTAAACACTTTCATCCTACTTTGGGGATGAAACACATTACTTTAAAAATCAACCAACTCATACTATTTTCTACTTTTTTTTTTTTTTTCCTCCTTAAGTGCTGCTTTTTTTGTTTCTTTTTATTTTCTTTCCATTTTTAAGTGATAGTCGAGAACACAATATAAATTTTAAGATTTATACAAAATGTGTCTTAAAAGGCAAAAAAACATATCCTCACACTTTTTTATGTCACTATAAATATACTTTGAGCTAATGACTTGAAAATGCATTCAAGTTAACACTTTTTGTTGTTCTATGTGGCCAACATTTTTTTTTTTTTTTTGCTATTATAACACAAAACTTTTGAATTTCGTTTATTGTGTTTATTTTGTGACCGTTTTTTCATGTAAAATGACCATTTTACCCTCAAAATTTATAAAAAGTAAGGGCAAAATGATCACAAAATACACACAATAGACGAAATTCAAAAGGTTTGTGTTATAATAGCACAAAGTAAAGTTGGCTACATAAAACAATAAAAAGTGTTAAGTTGGATGTATTTTCAAGCTAATTAGCCCAATAGACTTTTACCTACACTTTTAAAGTGTAGAAAAAGCACATAAAATTTTTAGAGACACTTTTTTTAACTTTTACTTTTTACTTTTAGTGGCACTTTTTTTAAGTTGCACAAAAAGACAATATTTTTTGTAGTGGGCGGGATTAGGGCAGGGAGGCCATCCTCAGACCCGATTATCAAAGTCCTCCCTAAACTCGCCCCGATCCCCGTTGGGGTGCATTGCTCCCTCAAACCCACTTCGTACTAGTCGGGGATCTTATCGGGGTTTCCTCTTTGGGCGCGATTCTTGACCAAAGCAGTACCATTTTACATTTATTATTGTTTTTACACCGTTAACAATAACTTGAAGAAGTAAGAACCTATTAACAACAATCACAAACAAGCTTTATTAAGTTTCAACAATAATTATGCATAAATAATGATAAATTACTCCACCACTAATTACAAATTAAACAAGCTTCCATGATCACAATTTTACAATCTTACAAAAAAAAAAAAAAAAAAAAAAAAAAAAAAAAAACAAAACAAAAAAAAACCAACAATATTTGGAAAGATGTTTTTATTACATAAATACTAACATAATACTATATGAACATAGATGTATATGTATATGCATATATATATTATTCGGGCGGGGCGGGGATGTTATTACCCGCTTTAAGCCCAAACCCCATTAAATCCCCGTTTAAGCCTCAGACCCGCCCCGTAACCTAATAAGCATACCCCGCCACTCTCCAATTAGTTTGGGTTTCAAATTTTCCTGTCAGATTCTGGTTTTTTTGCATTCCTAGACGTGATGATTAGCCTTGATTATAGGAAGTTGCCAATAGTATGTGTTAAAGGATTGCAATTATATTTAGGTTTACCAAAATGTTGCTCATTACTCTTTATGACTTCTTTAGAAGGTAAACTTTGCATGCGTTTGTAAGAATGATGGTGGTGTACTTTATTCAAATTGAAAGTTATTTATTTTGCGACTTTTGGAGCATCATTTTCAAATAAAACCACTAAGACACTCATTTTTGTTTCTGACCAAACTTCAATTTGCATAAATGAGACTATCAACACATTTGACAAATTATTTCATATTTTTGGAAGCTACTGTCGGCAAACGAGCTAAACACGTTAACAAATGATTTCATTTATTCGAGAAGTCAAGATCACACCTACGGCTTCAAATGAATAGGTCCAATCTCATCTGCTAGCGCCTTTTCGTTGCTTGGTCAAGACATATTCATCGATTTTTAACTCTTCTTGGACTTGCAAATAACTTTACTTCTTTTGGCCGTTCTTTACGTGTTAACTCGTCCTCTTTTCTGTATAAGCTAAGCGACTTCATGGTGTACGGTGGGGTATGTATGGTAAAACTAGTTGTAAACTGGTAGGTGTAAGCTGACAACTGGTAACCGTAAGCAGATAACTGGTAGATGAGGATGATAGCTACAAGTTGTTGCTATTTTGTTTTATATTATTGTTTGGTAAGATAGTTTAGTTGTATTTGCAAAGTGTAAAATGACCTAAAAAAACGTTTGTATAATTTTTAACAAAAAGAAAATCCATTAATTATTGATAACCTGTGTTCCATATCGACGAGGAGCCATTAAGTGTTTATTTCATAGCAACGAACATTATGATTTCATAGAGTGGTATGTAATTTGAATGATAATGGAATTATTTGTAACACAAGTTTAACTAGTCTACATATTTGTTCCCAGAAAAAGAAACAACACAAACTAGATAATATAGAAAATTATATAGAATATGTTATTATGTTAACTATAAAAGAAGGAGATGAAAAGAATAAAAATGTTCTATTTCAACAAAAAAAGAAACATGTAGTCACATGTTAATTAAATGGTAATTAAGTAATGCCAATTTCAAACCGCTCTAAAGAATTTAGAAAGCTTATATATGTTTAAAATAAAAGCTTAAAATTTGTGTTACCAAACAAAACTTATTAATTTGATTTAAAATAAAATAAAATAAAATAAAAGCTTACAGCTTTTTAAGGCCCTAAGTATGAATTTTTTCCTTAAGTGTTATCTGAAATTTTGAATAAAACACAAATGGGCTTAGCTTGATTTTCAACTAGTTAGCAACTATAACTAAAGTTGTCATCAACACTCAAGGCCCAAAAGCCCATATCTCTTTTCCTATCTGGCCCAACTCTTTTTGTAACGATATTTTTTCCTTTTCTTGAACAAAGAATATGATCATATGACAACTGAAAAATAATTGTAAAACCAAAAATAATTTGTAAAACCAAAAATAATTTGTTAACATTAGTTCTTACTGAGTTAATGGATAAAACAAAACAGCAAAAAATCATGCCATCTTGAAGAAGATGTACAAAAATAGAGAAACTCCTTAGAAGGTATAGATGGATATATAAGCAGGATCTTGTTCCTACGTGTTAGCGAGAGAAGCACTAGGATGCGCGATCCCTCTTAATTTTCCATAAAGCGACTGCATTAATAAAAAATGTACATTACATTACACAAGGTTGTCGAGTGTCGACTCATCTATACAAAAAGGCACAAGTCTAATTCTTAGAAACAGATTTTTGTGCGCGACCTTACGAACTTTTTGCACGTTAAAAATGGTTTTTCTTTTTTTCTATTAACAGATCGATAACGACTAAAATGGTTTTTTCTTTTTTGCTATTAACAGATCGACATGAGTCGTTATCGATTTTACTCATTTCTTTTCTATTTTAAAACAAGGAATCTTCATAACAATACAATCCACTACTAAATACAAAATATCAAAAGGGCATCAAAATCAGAAGATTTGGCCAATATATTATGGGAAGATCAGTCAAAGATATGGATGTCTGGTAGTTTATGATATTAAATTTGATTATTTAGTTCCTAAAATGACAACCTTAAATAGAAAAAAGAAAAGGACATGCGGGTGTTTGCAAATCAACAACGTTAGGGTTTCCATTAATAATTAATATCATCACATGCAAATAATGTCTAAACATAGAACTTGTCTACTAGTCCAACTCTTTGTATTAGATACATTGAACACCTTTTCTCTTCACTTATTTTATGTGGAAAACTTTTTTAAAAAAGTTTATTAGATTATGTTTTGGGATGTCTTATTATGTTAGATAGGTTTTACTAATTGAGTTGTATTAGAGGAAATAAATAGTATCCAACATGATATAAGTTATAATAAGATAATTTCTTTTCTTCATGGTAGTGCTATAACCTCCTAATCATTTTCCAACTTTCTGCCGGAGAAATGCTAGGCTCACTTATAAAATTCACACGAAAAATCCACTCGCTGACATGTCAGCGGGTGATTGGTTTAATAAGAGAGATGAGAGAGAAACTGTCACAAATACACCAATTACCCGCTGACACGTTAACAAGTGGATTTTTGTGTGGATTTTATGAGTAGATCTAATATTGCTCTTTCTACTATGCTAAAAAAACTGGCCAACTTTATCACTATCCAATTAATCCATCCCACATGCAATTAGGAATATATTTAGGAACAAAAGTTAAGAATATATATCATTTTTCATTGTTTTATATTCAAAAGTCATATAGCCACTTTCAAATTTCAATTCTACACATTTTAATCTTTGGATAACCTCAGTTTTTAACCTTTTAAATTAATCTACAAGGTTTGATTTTCCCGCCACAAAATTTAACAGGATAAATTAAAAGGTTGTCGTTGTTGAAATTTAATAATCTAGTAAACCATTTACTAAGAGTACGCAGCGGATGGATCTAGTTAGATGTTGTGAATTAACAAATAAAAATAACACATAATTTTACTAACCTTAAATTAATCAACAAGGAATAATATTACTTGATCTTTATTCTTGAAACCTTAAATTGATTAAATTATCACCTCTATGAGATGCTAGTAATATGTTAGGATGCTAGTATTTACTTCACGAAAACCAACTAACACCAAGTGTTCTTGGACTTTAAAACATATGATCAAATCCCTAATGGGGCGCGTTTGATCGTTGCTAAAAGAAGGAAACCAAAACTAGAAACCCTAGTAAGGGTTTAAATCGAGTCGAGACAGAGAGTGGGGAGAACCGAATACCACAAAGGTTCAGTTAGGGTTTTTGAGAGAGGAGGACCGAATCTATGAGGGTTCGGTTTAGGGGTTTTTCGAGAGTGTAGAATGAGAGGGTTAAGGATGTTTATATAGCCTAATAACTTGTCCTCCAAGTTTAGCTATCACCTCCATAACTTTCTACAAAATGACAGCCTCCCCCCCCCCCCCCCCCCTCTAGAACCTTCCCACGACCGGCCACATGGGAGGGAGACCCGAGAGTTTGGTTTTTGAACACTTAAGTCCTTCTCTTGTATTTAACGTGTATAAGTTAGTTTACAACGTTTAACGGAAAACTAACGATCATTAAATATATTCATGAAACATATTATATATTTAATAAATATATACACAAACATATATATTAAACATACAATAAATGCATTCTTCATGTATACGTGTATGCCCCCGATAGGTTTACATATTTCTAGCCGTATAAATGCCTACCTAACGAGCACAAACCAACAGTCGTGACCATTTTCAAATTTATTTTCATTAAACATAGTTTGAACTTGTGATCTCCCAAACTTTGGTGATGAAAATCACAAGCCCTTTTACCAATTCGACCACCTCACTAGTTAAACGTTGAGATTACTGAGTGAAGATTTAATTTTAAGTAAAACTAAGGTCCCACAATGAAGACCCACTTTTATTTTCCATCTCAAAATGAACTCAACATGCATTCAAAATAAACATGAGATGATCTTAGTCCTAGTTAAATATACATGTTATTCTTTGGTATTGCATTGAATTGTGGAGAAAATGAGATTGGTCTAGTTACAATTTTTAATGAAACAAAATACTTGAGGACAAGTTCACAGACACATACTAGAAAGTAGAAACAAAAACATTGATGTGACAACACAAGAAAATAATATGAAGGCAAGATATGGATTTTTGTATGATTGAAATGGGATGTTGTTCCTAGTGTTTGAGAGGGGATAGACATTCCCTACATGTTAGAAAATGAACATAAAAAGCCATTA
>JARVZY010007669.1:12500-22372 GCA_030686995.1 Artemisia argyi | reverse complement strand
AACGTTGATACATAATTAAAGGAATACTAAGAGTATCCCCATTACCTGATAAAAGGATCTTGTCAGTATCGGTATAAATAATCTTTCCCTCGTGTTCGGCTATAGCAAGAGCCCCTGAATCTAGAGCCGCCTGGCCTTCCAATCCAGTTCCAACAATGCACTTCTCCGACTGAGAAAGAGGGACTGCTTGGCGTTGCATGTTAGAACTCATTAAAGCCCGATTCGCATCATTATGCTCGATAAAAGGAATGAGGGAAGCCCCAATAGAAAAATATTGGAAGGAAAAAATACTTCGAAGATGAACCTGTTCCCATGCAATAGTCAGGAATTCTTGACGATATCGAGCTGGAACAACCTGTTCTTCCTGAATACCCTGATTCAAGGCCAAAGAATTTCCTGCCGCTACCATATAATATTCATCTTTACCCGGTGATAAATAAAGCATCCGTGTCCCTTTTGATCTCTCGGAAATTTTATAAAACGGACTTTCTAGAGACCCCCAACGACCAATCTTCGCATGAATTGCTAAGGATCCAATAAGTCCAACATTTATTCCTTCAGATGTGTCAATTGGGCAAATACGCCCATAGTGACTAGGATGAATATCTCGTATTGGAAAAGTAGCAGTTCGTGCAGTCAATCCCCCCGGGCCCAAATAACTCAATTTTCTCCCATGAACTATTTGTGTCAACGGATTAGTTCGATCCAAAACTTGAGATAATGGGTGTAAACGGAAAAAAACTTTATAAGTATCTGTTAATGGAGTTGAATTTACCAAGTTCTGAGGAGTTGGTGTCCAGTTATGCTTAAGTGCTGCATATATATTTCCTCGAGCCATATTTTCTAAACGAACTAAGGCCAATCCAAATTGCTCTTGTAAAAGATCTGCTACAGAACGAATACGCTTATTTTGCAAATGATTCATATCGTCAAGTGTACCCATTCCAAATTTTATTCGAATCAAACGATCCGCGGCTGCCAATATATCTCGCGGTAACAAAAATGTATTGTTCTGGGGTATATCAAGGTTCAGTCTCCGATTCATATTTCGTCGACCAATCCCTCCCAATTCACATCTTTGTTGAAAGAATTTTTTTTGTAAATCCTTAGATAAGGATTCAGAAAATACCGGATCTCCCTCTACACAAGCAAATTGTTGATAAAACTCCAAAATAGCATTTTCTTTTGAACCTATTTTTTTTTTATCATTCAGAAAAGACAAAAATAGTTCAGGATAGCAAACATTTTCTAGAATTTCTCGTATATTCAACCCCATAGCTGATAATAGAACTAGAATAGATAGTTTTTGTTGCCTACTCACACGAACCCATATCCTTGCTTTTCTATCAATCTCTAATTCTAATCTTCCTCCCCAATCTGATATTATAGTGCCGGTATAGACCGAAATTCCGTTATCATTCAATTCTGACTGGTAATAAATACCGGGACTTTGCAATATTTGATTGATTACAATTCTATAAATTCCATTTACTATAAACGCTCCCAGAGAAGTCATTAGAGGTATCTTTCCTATCAAAATTGTTTGTTCTTGGATATACCTACGCCTATCGTTTTTCCAAATGAGTCTAGCGGATACATATAATTCAGAAGAATATGTGAGTGATTCATACACAGCATCTCTTTCCTTTATCAGGGGTTCTACCAATTGATATCTTTCCAAAAATAATTCAAAGTCAATTTCTTGATTTGTATCTTCAATTTTAGGAAACTTAGAAAGTTCTTCTGTCAAACCCTGATCAATGAACCTACAAAATCCTTCAAATTGTATCTGATTAAATCCAGGTATTGTGGACATTGCGTCTATCCCGGATTATTTTGAAATTGTCAGTTATTTATATTCATCCATATCGAATTCTCTAAAAAAAAAAAAAAAAATACCATTTTTGCTGGCGCATTATCCATCAAAATCAAATCTAGCAATGATGGAATTTGGATTCTATGAATCTTTGACTGGAATCTATGAAATAGGTGGAATAAAAATTTATACTGAACTTGAATTAATTGTCATTTTTAAGAGATGCAACCGAAACAGAATTGATAAAACAGTCCTAGAAACCCAATTCTCCCACTTAGGCTTACAATGCTTTGGGATTGATAATATCAAAACTTATTAATTATATTATAATGTATAATAACGGCATAGATATTCTAATCTACTTCAATATTGAATACCAGAAAACTGTATGAATGTTGTATTTATTAACTTATATTATTATTAACGCGGGTATAGCTAATCTAGATCTCCGTCTTCTCTCTTCTTTTATTGCCCTCTTGTCCTGTCCTGTCGTGTCGTTAATTGACAGTATGACTTAGGGCTCAATATAATTTGACCGAACAAATCATAGTTTGGTAAACCACCTTGAATCTACTGCGGAGTGAAGGATCTTGGATCCAACGCATAACCCTTTGGGAATCAGAAAGATAAAGACGAGAAAGACCAATGAAATCAAGTTTCAAGATTGTATAGTTTAATGGTAAAGTTTGATTACCATTAATCCTCAGAATAGTTAACGAGTTTTTCCCTTTTATTTATATACTATGCATCACCTAAATCCTAAAGGCGGCTCCAGGCCTGAGTTATATTAAGTTAAGGTGGCCTTAGTTACCTATGGTATTTGTCTTATTACCTATTTCTAGTTGATTTATGAATGAAGGTGGCATAGGCCCCTATGGTCCAGTGGTTACGACCTCTCTCTTTCACGGAGAAAACGAGGGTTCAAGTCCCTCTGGGGGTATACCAAGACTAAAGACTATAGGAGTGGGATTTTCTATCAAGTGATCCGTATTTGTCAAGTCCTTCTATTAGTCTACTCAGAAGAGACTTTCTATTTTATATCAAATGTTATATTTGATTTCAAGTGATATGTATTTGTCAAGTCTACTTGGGAGACGAAAGGAAGTTGATTATGGAACGTCTAAAATGAATTAGGCGTTGGGTCGATGCCCGAGTGGTTAATGGGGACGGACTGTAAATTCGTTGGCAATATGTCTACGCTGGTTCAAATCCAGCTCGGCCCAACAATTCGCCAATCTACTATCAGATGGTATAACCCTCTTGTTCTTAAGAAATACCTGATACAAGACAAGAGAATAAAAAAAAGAATCTAAATTTTCTGCTAGATCTCTTCTTATTTCCCTGGGATTGTAGTTCAATAGGCTAGAGCACCGCCCTGTCAAGGCGGATGTTACGGGTTCGAGCCCCGTCAGTCCCGACGGATCCAATAAGTACATCAATTCGCCTCTCCATTTTCTGTGAAATGAAGGGACAGAGAGAATAATTGAATTCCGAAGGGGTTTCCCTCTATTTTTTTTTTTTCAGGATTCTCTCGAAGAAAGAACACACCCTAAAATAAAATGAAAATAACTAAAATAGTGAAGTTGACAGAATATTTCATCTTTTCGGCCGCGACTCGTCTTTCTCATACTTCTTTGTTTTGTCTTCCAAAGAAAAGAGGATCACTAAAATTTAAAACCTAATTCCTGTCTTTTTCCACTTCGCTTGTATTGTTTGTTGGTGGGGTTTTGTAGTTAATGGAAACGGACGGGTTAGATTATACTTCATTTGATGGTTCTAGAAGGAAGACCTAAGGTAGGTTATAGAAAAGAAAGAACAGAAAAGAAGGATAAATAAAGGAATTTTTGATTGGTCCGGGAATCCTATCTTGGATTCGGTATGGATAAAAGATCTTCATATGTTATATACTATTAATTCTCCACGACTAATTAATTTAATAGCTCAGATATTGTTATTCATGATATTGATCCGATTCAATATCATCGATAGGTAATGCATTCATTGAATTGACAGGTGAAAGATTTATCATCTCTATGGGATTAAATCCCGAGTTATTGTATTGTGAAATAAAAAAAAACGATGAGATTATGGAAGTAAATATTCTTGCATTTATTGCTACTGCACTGTTCATTTTAGTTCCTACTGCTTTTCTACTTATAATTTACGTAAAAACAGTAAGTCAAAATAATTAATTAATTACTTTAAATGAAACTCGACTTCTGAATTCTTTGAAGAAATCAAAAGAAAAGTATTCTATTTTTGCTGAAATCAAGGGGCTATAATCGGCGATATTCTATGAGATCCGAGAGTATGGTAAGTAAGAAATTGCTTTATTACTTACCATACTCTCTATTAGTGTTATAGTAGTGTATAAAGTTGTACTTGACTTTCTAATAAAAAGGGTATGCTATATTAGCTTCTATCTTCAATCTTCAATTCAATATATGTAGTTATTAATCCATATTTGGAATTGACGTAGGACCCAATCTTTTCTTTCATACATTTATATATATATATATATTTATATTCCAATGAATCTGAAAACTTCCAATGAATCTGAAATAATTGTTTTACTGTTATAGAATACATTTCTCCACTAGAATCTAATGGAATTTCGAAATGAAGATATTTTTATTTGAAAATTATTTCAATTTAAATAAAGAATGCGTTGCAGAACGATCTATAAAACAATTGATACCTTTTCATTTCTCAACTAAATTAGGAGTGCTTCTAAAGTCCACTTCTTCCCCATACTACGAGTGAAAGGGAAAAAGTAAAGACTACCATTAAAGCAGCCCAAGCGAGACTTACTATATCCATGTGAATTATGTCCCTTATCTCTATGATAGAATTATTCCATTATTGCTCACTAATAATAGTAGAATGAATGGTCCAGAGTCAAAAAGGGATTCTGGGCGAACACTATTGATGAATCAATCAAATAAATGGATTTTAAAAATTCCTATATGATTTATAATCCGTACCCTTTCCCGATTGTCTCTCTGAAGGAGTTGGGATATAGTATATTATACTCTTGACGAGGGGTAAAAATTGTTTTGGGCTTTTTTTTTTATTTTCTATAAAAGGTAAATTATCTATCCAATCTCAATCTAATAGTGATTGAATGCCTGAACACTCAGAGATTCTCGCGAGTCTATATATGTAGATTACAGTATAGAAAGTACTTTCCCAACTAGTAGTGGAATTCTCGGCCGGTTATCCAATGTAATTCAAGACCCAATCAATAGACATTACATTAGCAGTAGAAGAGAATCTGGAAGTCTTGCTTCGACCATTATAATCTTTCTTTGAATTTTAGATTCAAAGATTTCCAATCTTTTACAAAATCCCCAGAACATAAAAAAATAGCGGAACAGAACAAGAGATTTCGATTCGTTTGTTGATGAGGCGGCACCCGGATTTGAACTGGGGAAAAAGGATTTGCAGTCCCCCGCCTTACCACTCGGCCATGCCGCCAAAACGATACACAATAGGATAAAAATTTCCCTTTTTGAGTTGTATTAGTAAACTTGAGTTTATTGTACTTGCATCCCTTTTTAATCCTTTTTTCTAAATTTAGAAAAAATTAGAAAAGAAACCGTTTTTCCCCTTTTGATTGTATTTGATCTGCCCCTTCGATTGATTGTATAGTATCTCAAAACACACAAACTTCCACTCACTTTTATATTGAAAAATCAAATGTATATTTTCACTCAAAAAGCCTAAATTTATGGGAACCATTAACTATTTATTGACTGACAATTCGTGAATTATTCTTGGATTTGAATATCAATTTTGGTTTGCCTAATGACATAAGAATAAGCAAAAATTTTTTGATACATACTTAATTTATTTTTTTAATCAAAAATCCTTCTCAATTTCCATTATAACAAAAATTATAGGTATATGTAAACCCCAGAACGGATATTCTTATACAGATACCAAATTGGCTATTTATATTATAGTATGTTGCCTATAAATAAAGGGAATTCGTTGGAACAAAAAAAGGCCTGGCTGGGTATTGACCGGGCCAGGCCCAAAAGGCACTTCGAACAAAATAAAAGAAAGAAGGTGTTCTTTATTTATCTTTCTATTTGGATCTTTCGAGCATCTAAATTGAATTGCTAATTATATAATAACGATAAAGAATGTGAAAGAAATACTTTCTTTAATCCTTACTTGATGTGTAATGTAACATAGTAATTATCTTTTTCAATTGGGAGAGATGGCTGAGTGGACGAAAGCGGCGGATTGCTAATCCGTTGTACGAGTTATTCGTACCGAGGGTTCGAATCCCTCTCTTTCCGTTTCCGTTGATGAGTTTCCATTTTTTCTTTCAAATTTTGCAAACCCCTTTTTATTTTTTCCTTGTTAAATGTGTGGAATAGCTAAAAAAAATCTTAAGAAAATTATAAAATCAAGCAATAAAAACAAAAAAATTATTCTTCACGTCCAGGATTACGTCCTGGATCATTGGATAGGAATCCAAAGATGAAGAGAGAAACAAAGAATATTACTACTGTATAAACGAAAAGTTTGAGAGTAAGCATTACACAACCTCCAAGATCATTTTTTGAAAAAGAAAAACGAGAAAAGACAATAGATCCTCCATTTTTATATCACATATCCTATTTTGACACCAAGAAAAGAATTCTAGAAATAGAAAAGAATGTTCAGAAATTCAAATGAAGTTGAAATTTGTAATCAGAGTCTTTGATTACCACAAATCACTTTCATACCCAAATTAGATATTGTAAGGGACCCGAAGCTAATAAGGTATTTCGCCGTAAAAAGGATTAAAATCAGGAAATAGGGCGTCTCGTGGCTATCCGAGAATTTCAATGTTTGAATCGAAGGTTCATACTGTCAGACTTATTTGATCTTATCAATTGTTATAATTTTTCTCGAATAAATATGAATTTTCTAGGATAGTATTAAAGATCTTATCGAAAACTTACAGCAGCTTGCCAAACAAAGGCTAAAAGAAAAAAGAACAGGGGTATGACTGGCATAACATCTACGATTGGATTCAAAAAAGCATAGGCTTCGGGCAATTTGGCCAAGAAAAGACTACTCGGATAAAGGGCAGAATTAAGACAGATCAAACTAAAGATATTAAGCATAACAGACATTTTTTTCGTCGAGATAATTGCATTTTGATTGAGTTATTGATATAAGGAAAAATGAAGTAAAGTAAGGTAGACAAAAAATCCTTCTTTTTCCGCTCAATCAAAAATCCTCCGATTCTCAAAGGAGAATAGAAGAAATCATACTTTCATACAATATCTTAATTGAATTATATGTAATGATCAATAAATTCCATTGAATTAATTCTAGAGATACACATGCCAAAATCCTAGCACGAATCTATAATAGATTCTATAAAGAATAAAGATTTTCTATAGTTGGACTGGAATTGACGAACACTTAATACCAATATTATTCTTTAATAGTATAAGTATCCAATAAAAATAGAAATGGGGCGTAGCCAAGCGGTAAGGCAACGGGTTTTGGTCCCGCTATTCGGAGGTTCGAATCCTTCCGTCCCAGAGCATATCCATTGTATTCTAATACTTCTTTTTTGTTCAACAAGGTTCTGTTTCAAGGTTTGGATAGACTTTTTTTATTCTTCGCGGAATCATATCTGACTTTTTCACAAACCAAACTAAATCGAGTTCAAATGACATGCAAAAGTAACTGAACCCTTTTGTGACCCATAGAAAATGGGGCATAGATCACAGTTGGAAAAAGATTACTTAACCTCAGGTTAAAAAAATATGAAAATACATATAAAACGAGGAAGTGCTTAGCCTATAGGTATGTATGGTTATCCTATTTCAGTGACAATAGTGTTTCCATTTTTGTGAAAACTAAATTGCATCCCTAAAATATGAAAATTTAAATATTTAACAATGATATTTCTTTTTATTGTTCGATCTATTTAGCTTATTTGCTTTGCATCATTGACAATTCCATTTGAAAAGAAAGAGAGATCTTGCTTTTTTATGATAATAAAAAGGAGTAAAACTTGACTCAAAGAATGATGTAGAAGTAGAAAACTTTTTCAACTATCAAGATTTGTAATGATTCCTTCTAGGTTGGGAAGTTGAAAATGGTCAGTCTATCTTATTGAGTCACTTGAAGAGGCAGAGTCAAATAGAATTTATTTATTTATTTTATTTGTGCGATTTCTGTTAGTTATGTTATTTCTATATTTGGATTTCTTAATATTTCTGTTAGATATTTTTTTGAGATAGAGATTTATAGAAAAATGTTATATTCAGACAAAAAAAGACGGCATTTTGCTAAAATTTATTCAGAAAAATCTTTATTATCTGTGTAGATATTCTCTATTAAATATAAATAACTATGTCTCTGTACCGACTGAACCAATGACTATTCATGATTCCATAATTGAATCAATTCCATACTGGTTCCAAATTAGAGGAATGTTATGGTAAAACTTCGTTTAAAACGATGTGGTAGAAAGCAACGTGCGACTTGAAGGACATGATCCGGTGTGGATTCTTATTGTTACATCCACCATTTTATATAGGAATGAAGGTGCTCTTGGCTCGACGTCGTTTGTTCTATTCTACTAGAACCCTTCTTTTTTTATTGGGTTCTAATGTAAATAGTTCATGATGGAGCTCGAGTAGAAAGTATTTATTAATTTCTCAGGGGCAACGATCTAGGGTTAATGCCAATTAATAAATTGGAACAACTTCGTAAGTATATCTTCGATATAGAAATCGAAAGGATTCCATTCCAACAAATTTTCAAAATTGTTGGAACGGCTAAAACTTTTTCGATCGACAGTGTATCGCGCATGAATCAACCTCGGTATGATTCTTTGATAGAAAGAAATCCCAAAAGGGGTATGTTGCTACCATTTTGAAAGGATTAAGAAGCACCGAAGTAATGTCTAAACCCAATGATTTAAAACAAAAATAAAGGATCCCAGAACAAGGAAACACCACTTCAATTGTCTCACGGATCCGAATAAAGAATCCAAATAAATTTTAAACGAGACAAAAACGGTGGGTTAAAGACCACTCAATAAAAAAATATCTTAAAAATCTTTAATATATTTGAGAATTATTATTATTATATTATTGAACTTGAGTTATGAGTACAAATGATTTTTTTTCAGCAACGCAGCTAAATAAAAATGACTATGAGTTAAATTGAAATTTGAAATTATATTATAGAATAATTCATTTTACAGATTTTCTATTTATTCTAATTCTAATTTTATCCATAGACAAAACATCATTTTTTCTCGAGCCGTACGAGGAGAAAACTTCCTATACGGTTCTAGGGGGGGGGGGTTCTTTTTCATCTACATCTATCCCGATGAGCCGTCTATCGAATCGTTGCAATTGATGTTCGATCCCGAAGAGAAGGAAGAGATCTTCAGAAAGTGGGTTTTTATGATCCGATCAAGAATCAAACTTATTTAAACGTTCCCGCTATTCTCTATTTCCTTGAAAAAGGTGCTCAACCTACAGGAACTGTTCAGGATATTTTAAAAAAGGCAGAGGTTTTGCCCTAATCAAATGAAATTCAATTAAATTAAGGAAATAAAAAATAAGGGTAGGATAATGATTTCTATATCATTTTGGATATCTTTTCTATACTATGTTTTTTTATTTCCTTCTTTTCTTCTTCTATTCGTATCTAGTTATCATTGTTTTTATAGAATCCTTTTTGATAGAATCTTTTTTGATAGAATCCTTTTCTAAGGAAACCCTTATTTGATTCATCCTCACAAAATAGAACTATTTTGGCATTACCTGCAATTGGATGGTTTTCATTCGACCTCTAATATCAAGTAAGAAACAAGGAATCGAAGTTCTTTATTCTATATGGATTCAATACACTCTTGATTGCATAAATACTTTTTCTACTTCTTCTTTGTTTATTCTCCATCTAAACTAAAATTTTTAGTATATATGTATATGCAGTGCCAATCCAACACAAGTCCCTTTTTTACTATTCTTTCAATTTAAGTTCTTGTTTTTTTTTTCCATCGTATTCCTTTCTTAACGTTTAT
>JARVZY010007668.1:0-22375 GCA_030686995.1 Artemisia argyi | reverse complement strand
AGTGGGATCCACGTGGCGTCCCTTTTAGGGTTTTGAATGCATATAAAAGACACCGCCTCCATTCACTGTGGATCACACGGTAAAAAATATTTCCACCATTTCCAAACTTTTCAAAGCTTTTCTTTCTTCAATCTTTCGTTCTACTAGGTAACTGCGCGTGCGCAATTAAGTAGATCTTGTTTATAGTTTGAAAATGGTTGCTCAGTTACATGAGTTCCGCTCTAGCTTGGATGAGGATGACGTACGTCAATTTGAGGATGACGTACGTCAATTTTCTTCTGACTACTTCATTTCTCTCGACGTCCATCCTGAAGCACCAGATGTGGACGCGTGTATTGCCGATTTCCCCAATGGGAAGATAGGTTTATATACACGCTTTTTTGATTACGCGAATTATCGCGTACCAATATCCATATTTTTGAGCAATGTGCTCAATTACTACCAACTCCACATCTCACAGCTGCACTGTATAGGTGCGGCGAAAATATCCAATTTTGAAATAAACTGTCGGTTACTTGCCATCAATCCGACAGTCGACCTATTTCGTGCGTTCTACCACACAACGTGGTCGCACGGGTGGGTTTCTTTTGCAAAGCGCGCAGGGCGCCTTCAATGCTATACCGACAAAGTCGATTCTTTAAGTCATTGGAGAGAGTACTTTTTCTGGGTGGATGATGTTGTATTTCCATCGCGCTTTGAGTTCTATACTCAAGGGTCGCTGCCGAGGGATGAGCGTCCTATCCCTGGTTCGTACAGTGCCGCGGATGCGAATATAATTGATAATAACGGCATTCCCATTAACTCCTATCCTGAGGAGTTCTTGGTGCATATGGGACTGAGTCGCAATTATTTTGATGGTGCGAACAAGGTTCCAACCTTCATTTATGAGAACAGCCAGGGTGGGTGCTCATCCTTTCTTGCCTTTGCCTCTATAATGTAAGTGTTTATTTGTTTTTCTTAAATAACTAAGTTGTTCTTGTTATTTGTCTTTTGTCTATCGCAGAGATGGACCTGTTCACTGTTGTAAAGTTGAAGGAGCACAAGCGCGTGACAGTGGGGGTGCGTCCTCTGAGGGAAGGTGAGGAGCCCATCTTACAGGCTACTGCGGGGCACCTAACGGTGTTTGGGCCCGCTGCGCGTGAGAATTCTCCACCCGCAGCTGCGCTTGTTGTACCGGTGCAGAGTATTCCTCCTACTGGGGAGCAGTCTCCCATGGAGGAGGAGGCGCATGCTGAATCATCCAACAGCGTGGAGATTCTGGAACCTGCTGTGGAGGTTCAGAGAGGGAAGTGCAAGGAAGCGTCTTCTGGTGGTTATGGTACTGGTACCTCCAAGAGGAGGCGTCATCTGATTGCTGATGAAGAGTCTGCCATGCCGGATGATATGTCCGTTTCTGGCGCGGAGGAGAATCTGGCCAAGTCTCCACCTTTTGTGTAAGTATCTACAACTTTTGTCTTCTTTATTTGCCGTATTCGCGCACTAACTTTACCTTCTTTGTTTTATAGTGACCATGCTGTGGGTGATGATGCGGCATTTGCTGATCGTGCTGCATCACCACAGACTGCTCATGTGGAGGAGCCTTTGAAGGTAGCAGCGCAGATGTCTGCGCATGAGTTGGTGGAGGAGCTAGCTGGTGTTTCTGCTCGCCAAGTTGAGTTGGTCACTCAGCTAAAGGCGCAGGCCATTGTGGAGGGAGGCAACCTTGCTCAGAAGGATGGGCAGATTGCCCAGCTTAGGGCGCAGTTGGCTGAGGCGCAGGCAGAGGTGTTGGCTGCCGATGAGCACGCCAAGAAGGCCACCGAGGAGAAGTTGTTTGTGATGGCTGAGCTGCAGCGCGAGCTTGGAGAGTCGCGGCAGTAAAGGGCTGACCTCGCCTGGGGGTAAAATACCTGGAGGAGAGGAAGAATGAGCTCTGCGGCCAGCTTGCTGAATTTGGCAAGAAGGTGGAGAGTTCTGTGGAGGTGCAGGAGGAAAAGTTGCGCAGGTTGAGCATAGAGTATGATGAGGAGTTGTATCCTTATCTTACGTCTACGATTGCGGAGCGCAGGTACTTGTCGTACATTTCTCTTTAATTCTTGTATTTTTTTCTTCCTTTCTAATGCATTTGTTGTTGTTTGTGCAGGTGGTTGATCAGTCATGGCTTGCGCCTGGCTGCCATGGGCACATTGGAATCCCCAGAGGTCGTGGGTGCCTTTGGTAAGGTGGTGGAGTGTGCCGTTGCTTGTGGAAAGACGCAGGCTGTGGAAGAGCTTGCTGAGGGTCAACTGCTGACCGTTCCCCCCGCTGAGGTTCCTGACTACAATGCTGGTGTGATGAGGCGAAAAATGAACCACTTTTAGGGGGTCATTTAAGCCCGGAATTGAATTTATTTGATCAAATATTGCCCTAAATCGTTCCTTTTATGATTTTAGGTACTTTGGGAGTGAAATCTAGAAAAGGAAGCAATTCGGACATTTTTGGAGCATAAAAGTGAAGAAAACACCAAAGTCTTAATTTTCCTTGCTGGGAACAGTAGGTGACGGCGTCAAGAGCAACACCCTGACGGCGTCAAGAACAAATTCCATGACGACCCAGTACATATTGGACGGCGTCACGATGTAGGGCGTCAAGAGTAAAAATCATGATGGCCTGGAAATGCTAACACATGACGGCGTCAGAAGTAGATCAAGGCAGTCCGAGAAGAGTTTTGGCGGCGAGGTGACGGCGTCACAAGCTTTGTCTTGACGCCGTCAGACCCTATTTCCTATATATATTTTTCTAATTTTCACACATTAAAGAGAGAAGTTTTGGAGAAACCCTAAGTACGAACTTGGTGCGAATTTTACAGGTTTTTCAAGTGTTCTAAGCCCTTGATACCTTTCATGTGTAATTAAGATAAGTATTCTTTTAATTCAATCAATATGTCTATGTGTTGGTTGTCTATATCTTGTTCTTGTCTTAATTCCATCATGCAAGGCTAGATCTATCTTGTGCTTACTTGGATCTAATGAAACCTAGATGTTAATTATGTGTTGATTACTTGTTTATAATTGTCTTGGATGAATGATTTATATGTTAGGCTTAAGAAAACTGGCAGATCTCCAAATGGTAACATGCTTGAACGTCTTAGGAAACATGAACCGATGTGCACTAGGTCTTTATTGGTTGTATTTAATGCATGAGCCACTGTTTATAATCCCTATGGTTGTGCTGGGCATGGCATAGGAGGAGATAAGAGCTCATAGAATTGGGGAGTTAAGTGCGCCACCCCATGAATGGTATTAAGGAATACAATCCGTCATCCATGCAACTATAACAAGTAATTAACGTGTAAAAGATGTCTACGGAGTAGTGAAATCTAAGTAAACATATTTTCTCCACTTATTGCTCACAACCTTAGTATAATTTAGATTATTTTTATTTTTAGTATTTTATTTTGATTGCATCTTTAGCATTGGGTTAGTTGACTAGCAACTAATTCCGCCCAAATCCTTCAAACCCGAGATTTTTACTTGCTTTCTAAAAAAATATAAAAATACAAAAAGAATCATTCCTCACCTTTAGAACTAGTATTTAGGTTTCCTAATCCTAGCGACACTATTCCCAGCTGAACGATCAATCCCCCGGTACTTGTCACTATACTATACTACAACGATCAGGTACACTACCTGGTGGGGGTTGTAAGCTTCTCAAGATCCCTTGAGAGGTAAAGCCTGGTGCAATTCCCACGCATCAAGTTTTTGGCGCCGCTGCCGGGGACTAGTTATTGTTTAGGTTGAATTTGATTTTTATTAGGTGTACTCATTAGATTCCTATCAAGTGACATTTTTTCTTTTTATTTTGTAGCTTTCTCGTAGTCTATCTTTTCTTTGTGATTTTGTTTGTAATTTGCTTCAAATGGACTTTACACTTAGACTTCTAAGATTGCAAGATAGGGTTGAGCGGCTAACACACCAAAGATTTCAAAATACCTCATTTAAAGACACCTATGAATCATATGAGCCTTCACCTAGGATAGATTCTTATGAACAACCTCCATGTTTAAGATCTAGTTTTAGTGAGGCCAATAGGAAATGCGACCTAGTTTGCCAAGGAATTATGGAGAGAGCCATTGCAACAAATCATAAGTTGGATGAAGCACTAGGTTTGCTATTATCACTACCTAAGAAAACAATTGAGGAGGATTTAGCCAAGCATGATCACATTGATCAAAAAGATCTAGGTTTTATGATCGACGATGATGAATCTCAAGAAATAGATGATGAATCTCTTGGGCAATTTGTATATAGCAGTCAGAATATTGAAGATGATCCTTATGATTCGGACATAGAAGTTGAGATGCCTAGAGAAGCATGTGAGATACTTGGGAGAATGTTAGGGCTAGATTATAATAAAACACATGTTGAGGATATAGGTGATATTAACACATGGAATGATGAGGTAAATTACATAAGCCCACAAAATACTCAACCATCATTTGAGGCACACACACCGCCTGTGAACTACCCGGAAGAAGTAGAAGAAACTTTAGGAATTCCGATGGAGGTAGAACCCTTGGACCAGGCACCACTTGAGGATATAGGTTTGAATACTTGTAGTGATAACCTTACTCCTAGTTCTAGGGAATTTCCTATTGTTGACGAACCGGAACCTCAATCTTTACACACCTTTCCATCCTTAGATATATTTCTAGGAGACAAAAGAGGAACCGACCCACCCATCAACCAATATTATCCGGGTAGTTTTAGGATGAAGGAAGCCATTCACTCACCCCCTTCACCTCACGTGGCATATTCACACCCTAAGGGTGTGTATCGCTACTTTCACCCACACTTAATCCTAAGTGTAGGGAAAACCTCCCCTATTTCCGTTAAATAAGGGTAGAGTCAGGCTCGTGACTCGAACAAAAACAAGCGCTTCTTGGGAGGCAACCCATGTTTTGTGTGTTTTTATTTGTTTGTTTGTTTGTTTGTTTGATTTTATTTGTTTCCGTATGCATGTTTTATTTTTATTGTTTGTGGCTCATGTTTCAAAGTAAATTATGAAAATGCTTTATTTTGTTTTTAACTCGTCTTAATTGCATATAAAGGTATTTTGCAAAAGATAAGTGTAAGGGAGATCCAAATTTGTTTATAAGAACGAAATTGAGCATGAACCACAACAATATTAAATTGACATGTATATTCGTATTTGTTAGAGTCAAATGCTTGTATTGAGTCATAATGAAGTTTTGCAGGATTTTCCAGGAAGTAGGACCAAGTTTTTCCAGAAATTTTCCGGAAACTTAACATAAGAATTTCTGCAGGTCACTTCTGACGGCGTCAAGAATTAATTCTTGACGGCGTCACGTGTAAAAATCTGGAAATTTTACCAGTTTTGTTTTTCTAATGGAGTCTTATGGTTTTTGTGAATTATTAAGTTTTATAATCTCCAGGAAATCTGCAAACTTCATTCCACAAGCATTATATCTTATCTTGTTTTCTAGGATTTAGTAACTTATATAGGATGCCGTCGATTTTACGCGAGGTTGTTTTGTCTATTTTCTCAGGATTTACAGGTTATGTATGACAAGAAGTAGATTTATATTCTGGAAGGGAAGCTTTGATTGTTCATTTTCTTGGAGGAAGATTTAACCTTGTCACCTTATTATCCATACCGAGCGAATCAGGGGAGTATTTGACTTCATTCTTTTTACTTTTTCACTTTTACATTCTTTACTTGAACATTGGGGACAATGTTCATCTTAAGTGTAAGGGGGGGGGTAAAAAGATGATACCTTACATATGCACTTTCGCTTGAGTTTGTTTTGTTTAATGGTAGATGTGTAATAAAACTATAAGAAATACTTGTTAGTGCAATTTTGGCGCCAAATTTAAACGTTTTTACAACATTTAGGAGTGAAACTTTAGCCATAGCAAGTGTCTCATGGATAGGAGATTGTATGACTAGCACATAACCGTATATTCAGAAAAATTTTCCACCCAAATATGTGAGGTTCGCCTTTAGATTTGATAGGAAAAGCATTTACTATTAGTGCTTATTAGTGTACCGGTAGCATTTAGATTTTAGAACTTGCGTTAGTGATGCATCCCGAGACCGCTAGTGAGACTACATTCGTGTAGTAGGATTTACTACATGATAAGAGGCATTAGGATCACCCTTGTGTTAAACCCGTATCATAATTACTTGATCATTTAAGTCATATTACTTGGCTATTTAAGTCAACTAATTTTTCCCACACCCTTAGCGTTGTACTCGTTTTTAGTACACGAAACCCCTAGTACACCCCTCCGAGCCTATCTTTTCGTTTCTAACTTTAAGCATTTTACTTAAAGGAAGAATTTGTTACACCCCACTTAAATGTACAACCAAATAGCCTTAGCCTTCCATGTATGCGCTCATTTTTAGTGCATTATTGCTATTTGTTAAACCATAAGTTAACTATCTAATTGATTACATGGTTGCTAAGTCGAGTCATATCCTTGTACATATTGTTTTGGGACGATTGCGACTCATGGGTAAGTACTTATTTTATGGAGTAATGGGGAAGAACATCATTTATTACCCCCGTATGTTCGTTAATCTTAAAAGTACTCCAAGTGTTTTGATTATCTTAATTCGAGTCATTAGATTAGTTTATTGTAAAGTATGTAAAAATTCAAGTGTAAGGGGATTGTTCATTCCCTATTATGTATTATTTTGGATGGTAGGGTAAGAGTGTATGCAAAAAAAAAAAAAAAAAAAAATATCGAAAAAATATCAAGAAAAAGAAAAAAAAAAGATAAAAAACATACGGACTACCATCCCGTTTCATTCTATGTTTGTTTTATGTTTTTGTTATTTTTCATTTATTAGCTTAAGTCGAGTCTAGTCTTGGCTTAGCAACGCCACATTGTACATGTAATTAACCATGATTGTTAACTCGCCACCAGTAAAACTTCCTTTATCCAACAAAACCGTGTATTTTATATCCCTACACCTAACGTTACAACCCTTTAAAAGACCTCTTTGATAGTTTATCCTAGGTGCTTACGCCATGTGGTGGAGGTTTGATCCTTTCCCAAGCCTATGGTAATCTATTTTGCTATGACATGTAGTGAGAGATATCTCCGTTTCCATATTGTAATTTATACTTTGTTACACCCGAGAGATGTGAGTATCTAAACACTATTTGTGAGGTGCTAGTGTATGACCTCCGTGCTTGTCTTTGGTCTTTAGTGGAACGATTATTTGTTGTAATTACTTTTATATTAGTGTTAAATGCCCCCTAACTTGTATTTTGAGTAGAATAAAAGCGCATTTGCTTGAGGACAAGCAAATCTCAAGTGTAAGGGTATATGATGAGGTGAAAAATGAACCACTTTTAGGGGGTCATTTAAGCCCGGAATTGAATTTATTTGATCAAATATTGCCCTAAATCGTTCCTTTTGTGATTTTAGGTACTTTGGGAGTGAAATCTGGAAAAGGAAGCAATTCGGACGTTTTTGGAGCATAAAAGTGAAGAAAACCCCAAAGTCTTAATTTTCCTTGCTGGGAACAGTAGGTGACGGCGTCAAGAGCAAAACCCTGACGGCGTTAAGAATAAATTCCATGACGACCCAGTACATATTGGACGGCGTCACGAAGTAGGGCGTCAAGAGTAAAAATCATGACGGCCTGGAAATGGTAACACATGACGGCGTCAGAAGTAGATCAAGGCAGTTCGAGAAGAGTTTTGGCGGCGAGGTGACGGCGTCACAAGCTTTGTCTTGACGCCGTCAGACCCTATTTCCTATATATATTTTTCTAATTTTCACACATTAAAGAGAGAAGTTTTGGAGAAACCCTAAGTACGAACTTGGTGCGAATCTTACAGGTTTTTCAAGGGTTCTAAGCCCTTGATACCTTTCATGTGTAATTGAGATAAATATTCTTTTAATTCAATCAATATGTCTATGTGTTGGTTGTCTATATCTTGTTCTTGTCTTAATTCCATCATGCTAGGCTAGATCTATCTTGTGTTTACTTGGATCTAATGAAACCTAGATGTTAATTATGTGTTGATTACTTGTTTATAATTGTCTTGGATGAATGATTTATATGTTATGCTTAAGAAAACTGGCAGATCTCCAAATGGTAACATGCTTGAACGTCTTAGGAAACATGAACCGATGTGCACTAGGTCTTTATTGGTTGTATTTAATGCATGAGCCACTGTTTATAATCCCTATGGTTGTGTTGGGCATGGCATAGGAGTAGATAAGAGCTCATAGAATTGGGGAGTTAAGTGCGCCACCCCATGAATGGTATTAAGGAATACAATCCGTCATCCACGCAACTATAACAAGTAATTAACGTGTAAAAGATGTCTACGGAGTAGTGAAATCTAAGTAAACACATTTTCTCCACTTATTGCTCACAACCTTAGTATAATTTAGTTTATTTTCATTTTTAGTATTTTATTTTGATTGCATCTTTAGCATTGGGTTAGTTGACTAGCAACTAATTCCGCCCAAATCCTTCAAACCTGAGATTTTTACTTGCTTTCTAAAAAAATATAAAAATACAAAAAGAATCATCCCTCACCTTTAGAACTAGTATTTAGATTTTCTAATCCTAGCGACACTATTCCCAGCTGAACGATCAATCCCCCGGTACTTGTCACTATACTATACTACAACGATCAGGTACACTGCCTGGTGGGGGTTGTAAGCTTCTCAAGATCCCTTGAGAGGTAAAGCCTGGTGCAATTCCCACGCATCATGGTGCCTTTGAGGAACTTGTGAAGGCGATGGAGGGAATGAGGCTCTTCGAGCTTCCGCACATTGCGCGGCTGGAGCGCGACCAAGATTATCCTATCAGATTGATTATGCAGGGATTAACTCTTGGGAGGCACATACCGGAGAACGCAGAGGCTGAACCTGACTTTTTCTTGAAGCCTGATGAGTCTCAGTTGCAGGTTCCAGTATTCGCGCAGCCGCGCGACATCCTTAACCCCTTCGCTATTGAGACGGAGGTTCCTCTGAAGGAGGTCTTGGAGCGCCATGCAGAGAGGGCGGCCAAGAAGAAGGGTGTCAAAGGGAAAGCCACTCTATGCGGTGTAGGTGTTGCGCATATCCCTAGATCAGATGGGGTTGCGGTCAGTGTGGCAACCGTGTCCCCAAAAGATGCGTTGCTTTTGAAGAAACTCCAAGAGGCTGGGAGTTCTACTGATCAAGGACGCAGCCCTCAGCGCTGCCGTAGCTTGTAGATATTTATGTATAACTTGTAGTTATTGTTGTAAAAACTCGTGGTTTTTGGTAAATGAAAGTATGGAACTTTTTGCACGCGTATATCGTTTTGTACTTAGATTTTTAGTCTTTAGTATGTGAAAGACTTTTCCAGAGGTACGATGTGCATATAATATCTTGTATTGAGCCCATAACTTATGCATTAAGTCCGTAACTTAATAAATAAACGTTTGCGGTCCATAACTTTAGCAAACGTGCAAGTAGATGTGTAGCGTGCTACATTTATAATATTTAGTAACCAAGTGTCTTGGTTTCTTAGTTCGTTTAAAGTTGTTGTTGCGCATTCATTGTGGGATGCGTACTAAAGTCATAGTCTTTAGCGAGTTTGTGTATGAACTTAGGAGTCAATTGTTTTGAATCCATGTGGTGGAGTGCAGCGTACTGTGTATTCCACTATTTAGGAGTCAATTGTCTTGAATCCATGTTTTGTTAAACGCGCACAGTGTGCGATAAAGTGCATCCATCGTGGGATGTACTGTTAACTTACTCCAACGTCTTGATAGTAAGGTGTTTAACAGGGATACGTGATCCGATGTTGATGGGTTTGCAACCCTCTTACTCAACGAGTATTTTAGTAGTTGTACTCATCCTGTCTGCCCTCGTGTGGTCTTAATATGTGCATGCACGCCATGTAGGCAATAATATAAATAGAATTGAAACATAAATGACTGATGTAAGCAATAATGTTGAAATGTGTTGTGGAGTTAGCTAGAAACCACAACGTTTTATTAATTCTTGCAAGTGAAAAAAGATGATGAGGCGAAAAATGATCCGTTTTTAGGGGGTCATTTAAGCCCGAATCCGACATTATTTGATCAAATATTGCCCTAAATCGTTCCTTTTGTGATTTTAGGTGTTTGGAGAGTGAATTCTGGAAAAGAAGCCATTTTGGACGTTTTTGGAGCATAAAAGTGAAGAAAACGACAAAGTATCAATTTTCCATGCTGAAGACACTAGGTGACGGCGTCAAGAGTTACACCCTGACGGCGTCAGACATCAAGAATAAAACACCGTAGTTGATGACGGCGTCAAAATCCATCCTGACGGCGTCAAAGTCCCAAGAATAAAATACCGTAGGTGGTGACGGCGTCACATAGGCCGTCATAAGTAGATCAAGGCCGTCCGAGGAAGTATTTGGCGGCGAGGTGACGGCGTCACATGCTTGTCTTGACGCCGTCAGCCCAGTTTTCCTATATATAGTTTTCTAGTTTTTTCATTAAGAGAGAGAAGTTTTTGTGAAACCCTAAAGACGAATTTGGTGCCTCTTTTACAGGTTTTTCAAGGGTTCCAAACCCTTGATACCTTGCATTGTAATTGAGATAAGTGTCCTTCTAATTCAATCAATATGTCTATGTGTTGGTTGTCTATATCTTGTTCTTGTCTCAATTCAATTATGCTAGGCTAGATCTCTCTTGTGTTTGCTTAGATCTAATGAAACCTAGATGTTGATTATGTGTTGATTACTTGTTTATTCTTGTTCTTGGATGAATGATTTATATGTTAGGCTTAAGAAAACTGGCAGATCTCCAAATGGTAACATGCTTGAACATCTTAAGAAACATGAACCGAGGCATACTAGGTCTTTATTGGTTGTATTTAATGCATGAGCCACTGTTTACAATCCCTATAGTTGTGCTGGGTCATGGTGTAGGAGGAGATAGGAGCTCATAGAGTTGGGGAGTTATGTATGCCACCCCACGAATGGTATTAAGGAATACAATCCGTCATCCATACAAGTATAACAAGTAATTAACGTGTAAAAGATATCTAGGGAGTAGTGAAGTCTAAGTAAACACAATTTCTCCAATTACTGCTCACAACCTTAGTATAATTAGTTTGTTTTCATTTTTATTATTTTATTTTGATTGCATCTTAGTTTTGGGTTAGTTGAATAGCAACTAATTCCGCCCACTCCTTCAAAAACCGAGATTTTACTTGCTTTCATAAAAATATAAAAATACAAAAATAATCATCCCTCACCTCTAGAACTAGTAATTAGGCTTTCTAATCCTAGCGACACTATTCCTAAGCTGAACGATCAATCCCCCGGTACTTGTCACTATACTATACTACAACGATCAGGTACACTGCCTGGTGGGGGTTGTAAGCTTCTCGAGATCCCTCGAGAGGTAAAGCAAGGTGCGATTCCCACGCATCAAAAGACAATTTCCTAAAAAAAAGTAAATACACAGACATTTATTGAGCGCTTACTAAAGTGTAGAGGTGTCAGTGTGTGGGCCGTAGCCTAAAGGTAGCATATCTTGAGATTGCAAATGTTCCAGGTGCGTGGTAGCTCGTGGCCTTTCATGTCGTGCACTTTGTACGCACCGTCGCCTAGTGCCTCGGTGACCTCGTAAGGTCCTTCCCATTTGGGTCCGAGCTTGCCCGTGTCTTCTGCGTGGCTTGCATCGTTGGCGCGGTATACGAAGTCCCCTGGTTTGAAAGAAGTGTTTCTGACTCTTGCATCATAATACTTCTTCATCTTTGATTTAGCTTTTGCTTCGCGTATAGCTGCCCTTTCGCGTCGCTCCTCCAACAGATCTAAGTCAATGCGTTGTTCATCATCGTTTGTTGTGACGTTGACTTTCGATGTACGGATTGTTGGCATTCCAATCTCCGCTGGTATAACAACTTCTGTCCCGTAGACAAGAGAAAAAGGAGTATCGTCGTTGCTGACTTTGATTTCTGTGCGGTGGGCCCACATGACATGCGATAATTCGTCCACCCATCTTCCTTTATGCTTGTCTAGGCGCGCTTTAATTCCTTCACCCAGACTACGATTCGCGCGTTCTACTAATCCATTTGTTTGTGGATGTTTAACTGACGCGAAGTGCTGTGTGATGTTTAACTGCGCGCACCAGTCTTTGAATGGGCTATCACAGAATTGTTTTTCGTTGTCCGAAATAATCTCTCCAGGTAAGCCAAAGCAGCATACAATGTTATCCCAAACGAATCGTTTGACCTGGTTGCCCGTGATACTTGCCACTGCTTTTGCCTCGATCCATTTGGTGAAGTTGTCAATGGCGACAATGAGGAATTTAAGTCCTCCTGCCGCGACTGGAAAGGGTCCTGCAATGTCAATTCCCCATTTATGGAACGACCATGGTGAGGTGATGGGTGTTAGCTCATGTTGTGGTCGACGCGGAATGGGTATGTGGACTTGGCAGTCGTTGCATCTTCTGATCATGTCTCGCGCATCGCGGTGCATGGTAGGCCAATAGTACCCGGATGGCAAGGTACGCGCTACAACAGACCGTGGTCCTGAGTACATGCTGCAAGATCCGGCATGGATTTCCCGGAGTACGTAGTCTTCCTGAAGAGGTCCGACACACCTAAGCCATGGTTGTAGGAATGAACGCCGATATAGGATACCATCTCGAAGTTCGAATCTCTGCGCTGTGCGCCGTATCCGTCGAGCGTCCTTTTGTTCTTGGGGGAGTGTTCCCTTGCTAATAAAATCCATGATGGGTGTTATCCATGTGGGATGTTCTTCTTCTATCACTGTGGATACTTCCATTTCAGAGATGGATTTGTTCTTCAAGGTTTCCACCAATACCTGTTTTGACAGGTGTGCGAAGCTTGTGGATGCGATCTTACTTAGCGCATCTGCTTTTTTGTTTTCTCCACGTGGGATTTGTTTGATGGAAAACTTGTCATAATTCTTGATCAAGGACTTGGCCTTATCGAGGTATTGGATCATGTGTTCCTCTTGGGCCACATATTCGCCTAACACGTGGTTAGCTACTAATCGTGAATCCACATTAGCTTCTAGGTTGTGAATCCACAGTAATGCTTCATATTCCGCCTCATTGTTGGTGGCTATGAATTCAAAACGCAGTGCGTAAGTGTGTTCTGTTCCATCTGGGCTGGTAAGGATAAGGCCTGTGCCTGATCCTTCTACGCACGAGGATCCATCTGTAAATAGAACCCATGGTTCTTGTAATGGTACGTCACCCGTTGGTGATGGAGTGCCAGCATCTGGCTTCTCGATAATGAAATCAGCCAATATTTGTCCCTTGATCGCGGTGCGCAGCCTATAGGAGATATTATACTCACTCAATAACACGCTCTACTTTTGTAGCCGCCCTGATGCATCAGGTTTAGAGATAACCTGCTTGATGGGTTGGTCCGTAATTACAGTTATTGGATGCGCTTGGAAGTATCTGCGCAGTCTCTTAGCCGCGAATACTAAGGCTAGGACCAGTTTCTCCATTGCGGTGTAGTTAGTCTCTGTCTTCTTGAGAGATTTGCTTACAAAGTATATGGGTGTTTGAACAGAGTTTCTGTCTGTTAGTAGTACCGCACTGACTGCTCCATGGGTCGCTGATAGATACATGATCAGTTCTTCCCCTTGTTGGGGTGCGACAAGCTTGGGTAGCTCTGCTAGGTTTTGGTTAAGCTGTTGGAAAGCTTCTTCCGCTTCTGGAGTCCATCGAAAATCTCCCTTTTTTGTACACTTCGTGAGTGTTTTAAAGAGAGGAAGTGATTTGTCCGCTGATTTGGACAAGAATCGATTTAATCCGGCTAATTTGCCGTTTAGTGACTGGACTTCTTTTAGTGTGCGCGGTGAAGGTAGTTCGATGACCGCTCTTGTTTTTTCCGGGCAAGGTTTATACCATTGGGTTCTATTAGGTATCCAAGAAACATGCCTTCTGTTGCTCCAAAAGTACACTTCTTGGGATTCAACTTCATGTTTATTCTTCCCAATGTCTTAAATGTTTCCTCAATGTCACGCACCAATTCTTCTTTGGTATGGCTTTTTATGACTAGGTCATCAACATAGACCTCCAAATTGCGGCCTACTTGCTTCTCAAATGTGTTATCCACTAACCGTTGGTATGTGGCTCCTGCATTTTTTAAGCCAAAGGGCATTTTTGTGTAGCAATACACCCCTTGACTCGTGTGGAAAGCTGTTTTTTCTTCATCCTCCTTGGCCATTTGAATTTGATGGTATCCTTTGTATGCATCTAGGAAGCATTTAAAGGGATACCCGCACAGGGATTCTACTTTCCAATCGATTTCTGGTAGTGGATAGCAGTCTTGTGGACATGCTTTGTTGAGATCGGTGAAGTCCACGCACATTCTCCAGCTACCATCGCTTTTCTTTACCATCACTGGGTTGGAAAGCCAATCGTGGTAATAAACTTCTCGCATGATCCCTGCGTCCACGAGCTTGTGCACTTCCTCTAGGATAGCTTTTGCGCGTTCTGGAGCCTGGCCACGTTTTTTCTGCCGTATTGGAGGATATCCTTGTCGGATTTCTAGCTTGTGTTCCGTGATGGCTCTTGGCACTCCGGTCATGTGTTTGGGTTCTCATGCAAAGATGTTTAGGTTCTTTTGCAATAATGCGCACACAGCTGCTCTGCCCTTGTCGGACAGTGATCCCCCAATTGATATCTCTTGGTCAGGATAATCTGGGTAGATTGCAACTTTCAGGTTTGTCACCTTGGTCGTGTGCTGTTCTGGAGCGCGTGGAACTTCATCTGTCACTATGTTGCATTCTCTTGGAGATGCAGTAGTGTTGTAGAGGGTGACGATTCCTCCTTCCACTGGAAACTTGAGCATCCCATGTGCTGTGGATGGAACTGCGCGCATGGCTGATATCCCTGGTCTCCCAATGATGCCATTGTACGACGAGGGGGGCCTGATTACCATGAAGTTCATCCAGGCTGTTGTGGAACGGTATTCATTACCGATTATCACAAGTATGCGTAATTGTCCCGTGGGCCAAATCTTTTCACCTGTGAATCCAGTCAGCGACGTCGTGGCCGGAATTAACTGGTTTTGTATCTCAGGTTTTAGCCTTTTGAAACAGTGTTCGTACATGATGTCCGCAGACGCTCCTCCATCGACGTACATGCGGTGGATATCGTGACCCCCCGCTTGTATTTCGATGGTGAGTGATTCCACTACTGCGTTGTCCGCAGTAAGAGTGGGGAAAGAGATTTGGTTTCCCTTGGAAAATCTTTGGCTGACTTTTTGTTTCGTATTTCGCTGCCATGATTGTATCATGTATATTGTGTCAGCCTTATTTTTTGGTATCTCCTTTTTGGCCCCATTCTTTTGTCTATCTTTCCCCTCTTTGATGTTTTTAACGAGGTGGTCCATCTTCCCTTCTCTTACTAATTTATCAATTAGCTGACGTAGTTGAACGCACTCGTTAGTAGTGTGACCCTTCTGCCCATGGTATTCGCAGTATCCTCCTCCTATGCGCTTCTCTTCTGGAGTGCTCATGGGTTGAGGTTTTGGAAAATTTGCTACTTCTGTCGCGAATATTTCCTTAGGGGTTTTTGTGAGTGGGACATACTTGTCGTTATCCCTTCCACTGCCTTGGTTGCGGTAATTCCTGTTGCGGTTGCCACTTTGGTCATTGGATTGTCTCCTAGACTGTTCTTGTGGTTTAAAGGTTGAGTAACCTTTTTTGCTGTCTGCCGCCGCTGCTTCCCCTTGGATGAAGGATCTGGTGCGCTTTGTTAGCTCATCAAAGCTTTGGGGTACTTTATCGTTTAGCTTCCGTATCAGCTCTAGGTTATTGATCCCGTTCATGAACCCTGAGATTTTTAGTACTTCGGGACATGCTTTGACTTGCATGCATTCATCCTTGAAGCGCTCCATATAAGCGCTTGTGGATTCCCCTTGGCGCTGTTTCACTCTGGCTAGTTCCACAAGGTTCTTTGCGCACTTCTTTCGTTGCGTGAAATTTAGGCAGAATGCCTTCCGCAACTCTTCAAAAGTTGGGGTCCCACGGATGGCGCCACTTGTTGATACAAAAGTTGGGCTTACCTTGTTTGGACTCCTGCTCTCGTACCAATTAGAACTTTAGTGCTTGTGAAACTTGCGCACTAAGAAAGCAAACAGCACCATTAGGCTTATCGTGGGATTGTCTCCCACGATTAGACTCCGGCGTGAGAGTAAGTAATCGGTTTAGGGTTTAGTTGAAGAGTTAGGGATTGCGTAAATCGTACCTTTAATGAGAATATATCATTCTATATATAGGGGTGCAGAAGCTGTGTAGGTTTTTTGTTCCTTACTCTTCGCACACGTGGTGCTTATCCGGGGTAAGGATATCAATTCCGTAGATAAGAGATCCTTATCCTATAACCGGGTAGTGTGGTTGGGCTTTGGACTTCGTGAGTCCAAGCCATTGGTATTATGGCCCAAGTCATTTGTCATGATAGCCCACTCGTGGTGGGTTTGGGCTTAGTAATGTTTATCATTTGGGCTCGTGGCCCAACTATAGACTATACGTCATCAATATTTATATAGGTGATATGACATGGCCACCTAAACTCATAAAGTATTTGCATTATAACATCCTGCCATGGTGATGCATAGGGAAGAATTTCATGGTGATTTTAAAGATAACCAATATACTCATCCTTAGACCTTAGTGACTTGAAGATAATAAAACACAATTCATATTCCTGATTTCAGCACTCACAGATTCATCAACCAAAAAGTTTCAAATATCAATATATCAATTGCGTTTATGATTAGTGATTTCATATGAATATACATAAAAACAAGTAAAATAACATAAATCCTTTTACTCAACTTCAATTGCTTTAAAGAATGTACAACTTATTCCAATAAAACAAAACAATTTTAATAATGATTTTATGTATCAAAACAGAAAAGAAGCAATAGATCTATATCTAATGAAAAACCCCTCTCCATCTCAATTATTCATATTTCAAGTGTGCATCCATATGTTGCCACAAGGCCACCAAAATCCTATCCCCTTTTTCTACCTATTTTCTTTTTTATATCGAAATTATGTATACTTTTTTCTCACCTTCCCTTTTGTACTTACAAAACCAAAAAGTACTATAATATTACTGTGAAATAGTATCGTTCTCGTGAGTCGAAGAAACTGTCGTGGTATCAGAGGCTGCATCAGCATCATCAATCGACAAGTTGGATATTTCGGCACCATTGGATATTTCAGAGCCTTCATCCCCGTTAACAGCTTCATCCCCATTAACAGTTTCATCCCCGTTAACAGAAGGTGCTGGTGATGCTTCGGGAGTAACAGCTACAGATGAAGGAGATGACTCTGAGTCATCTGCAGATTGCTGAAGACTCCAATACATAATGCTGGCTGTCAACATAAGTATCATCTTCTGGTTCACCTGTAGGATAATGTTTTTTTTCCATTTTAATAGGCTTCACACAACCAGTTAATAGGCTTTATAAAATGGTCATAAGTTACCTCCATGATATCTTCAGGCAACAAGAAAAGTGAGCACCCAATCTTTCGAGCAACGCTGATTATATAAGTGGCATTCAGCTTCTTCTCCTCATCTGTTAACACCATATTATATCATAAGTTTAGTACCCAAAAAGACGTATTTACAGGTTCTTTCAGCATCTTGAAAATGATGTAAAGAATTAGAAAAAGCGTTACATACCACTTTCACCCTTGGTTACAAGGTTCCAGTTGACCACTCTGGGCTCCACAGCACTCAGAAGCTCAAGGAAGAAAATACCATTTGAAAGGCTCTTATCCTGCATAACCATTCATCAATATTACATATAAATATTAAAAAACTAAATAAAAATAAGTGAGAAAGACAATATGTGTTCATATCCAACCTTAAAACTCTCCATCTGAGACACTCTGCCAGTGTTCTTCACTTTTTTATTTGCCCATTTCAAAATGTCAGCATCAGTTATCTCCTTCCCTTGGGAAGAACGGGATCTCAAATTCTTTAGTAGTTGAAGCATATTAAACCTCATCAACTGCCACAAGAAAGCTGCAACAGATGTACACATATTCAGTTTCATACCATTAAAGAAAACTATGTTATGAGTGAAAGTTTAGAACTAGATTTACCAAGTATGAGTTTCTTATTCCCTTGCACAAAGTCATTTCCAGCCACATTGACAAGTGAAAACTTCAACTGCTTCCCGATTTTAATAACTTGATTGCAATTCTCAACTTTCCTAAATGGCATCTTTATAGGAGGTTTGGTTGCATGTTTCCAATTCACCGATCCTGATGAAACCTTGTCTACAGCTTCCAAAAGTGTCCATCTGCATGACCAAATGAGCATAAAGATTAATACAAGGTTTAAAGTTTCTAAATGCCATTCACAATTGAAGCATTATGGTCTTTAAGAACACATACCCATTTTTGAGATCCTCGAACAAATTATTGACATATGAAGAAATTCCAAGACTATTGATCCATAGTCTGAATGATCTCTCATCTCTCGACATTTGTTCATCATCAGTCATCATCTCAGCATAAGATATTTTCTTGCTGCTATCAGTAGACAAACCATTCCTGCAATGTAGGGTATACCATGGACACATGTCAGATAAGTAGCTCATACTTATTTTATAGTAAAAGTAATCGATGGCACAATCTCCAACCTTTGGTGAAATATTTGTGCAACAAATGCAAGATTTAAATTTGAGGAGCCTTCAACAATATCTTTAGGAGCCAAGTATCTTTTACAGTCCATTTTCTCTGCGTGCTCAAGTACCAAATTCGCCCTTTCAGCAGGATCCTTGGCATCCAGTGTGGCTGGGCTACAATGCTCTGGTGCAAGAACGTTAAGGAGGTAAGCATAAGCTTCTCCATCCTACAGACGTAGCAAAGGAAACTGTTAGCTGTTGTTACTTAGTGAGCTAAAGGAAAACCACTTCTGGATTGGTTAGATATGGGGCCTGTTTCTTGGAAGAAAAAAGACTTATTGATGGTTTAGAGACCTCGCTGAACAGTTCATACATATTTTAAACTTTTGTTTTCTTTTTAAAAACATTTGTTTTGCTATTAGTCATTTACACATCTCCGATGGAACTATCTATTATTCAATAAATTAGCATCTATAGTTAGAGACTTGGTATTCCTTGTATTCAACCTATATGTTCCCTTTGAATTCTTGCTATAAGGATGTATGTTTGGATCTGCATTTTAAAAATGATTATGTGACGATGATAAATGTGTTTTTGCAATTCTATTAATAGTTGCTAAGTCCTTGGCAAATATTAATTCTTTAAGAATATTAAAATTAAATAACCTGAAGAATATTCTCGTAAAAAAAGGGGATGCCTCTTTTGAGATGGGAGTAAATTTCTCCTTCAAAATAGGTAAAAGGAAGAGATAATCATGTAATTTTATACTTTTATATTGTTTTCTTTCCATTAGTATGAAACTGATTATTATACGACGCTGTAACTAATGGAATATAGGAAGCAGAAGCACTGAAGCATATTTATATAAACATTAAAGCTAATTATTGCGACCACAAATCCACAAAATCAGAGTCAGTTTCAAAACGCAATCCAGTCCCACTAGTATTATAGGTTATCAATAAATCATTATGTGATGGAAGTCATGGAACATTCAATTTTGTTACGCAGTCTTTCTGCTCAAGATGCATAACAGGTTTAATATCTTCAATTTATACAATCCAAATCAACAATTCATAACACTTCGAAACACTATTTTTTCTATTACTATTGATTTCAAAAAGATACTTGGGGCGCGTTTAGTTAAAGAAAACCCCCTTGTTTTCTACAAAATGTTTTGTACAAAACAAGGAAAATGGAGATTTCGTTCAAATCAAATGCTTCCCATCAAATTCTCTACAAAACAGAAAATTTGCATTTCCTACTTTAACAAGGGAAACTACAAAACACTTTTTTTTTCCTTGTTTCCCCTTGTAACCCCCCTTGTTTTCTTGAGAATAGAAAACAGTATCATATGAAAGCATTTTCTATGTTTTGTGGAAAATTAAATCCCCTCCTTTCATTACAAATCTCAAAATAGAAATCAAGAAAAATTTTCTCTAACTAAATGCACACTTAAGTTTTACTCAGCACTTCATTAATCAGTTCTATCATACAAACCCTTGCAACAAGTCCACGAGGCAATGACCACTATCATCTTACCAATCAAAGAGCAATAAACTTATGTTAAGATGAACCTGTCAGTTTCTTAGAAATCAATATTTATACCCTTATCAAGTACTTTTCTAATGTGCTCGCCAAAGTGTCACTAAAAGGTCCCGGGTTTGAACAAAATAAGTGGATGCTAGATTCCATGACAAGATGATGTTCTTCTTCTGACTAACATCATCACCAGCCTCTACATCTTACTGTAAAACTGATCCTAAACAATGAAAATAAAGAAATACCCTTCTTAACTACTTATTCGGACAGCTTACTGTGTCTTTCCTGAAGATACTTTTGCCCGAGGTTTAATTGTTCAGCATCTTTCTTGTGTATCATCATATACTTATCATACGCATTACACAATACCGAAACACAACAACCACCGGTCACTACTTAAGGTTTTGTCCAACTGCACTTAATACTACACTTAACGTATGAATCAAGTTAGTGATGGCTACATTATGTCTTTCTAATAAACTCGGTCCTGCTTTTATGGATACACGGCTAACTTAGGGTTTTCAATAAAGTAAGAATCTCGGAAAAAAACTTAGCGCCCTAAGATCTTTCAATCTATTTCTTTATTTTGTAGACACCATCATATCAAAAAACGATATGTAGAATTTTGAATGCCAAACACCACATGTCTTATTGTAACGATATGGCACAGTTACCTTCAGATCAGAAGAGAAATTCGTAACGGGTTTCTTGTAACCAGCTTTCTTAAGATGGAAGTTCATCCATTTTAGAAGCACTTTTTCAGGTGCTAGTCCCATTAGCTCCTCGACATCCTGCACGTGATTTATAACAACATTATATTCTGTACATACAGACGACTCACAAATGAATGTCCGTAGTATTTTAAGAGGAAATATAATGAAAGATTAATAATTACACTGTTGTCATCCACCAACTCCACAAGCTGAGGCATCTTTCTAAGGTTAAGATCTGCAAGTAGTTGGATCTGTAGGTACCAAAATCACAAGCAACACGAGAAAAAGAATCAGAAAAAAGGTATGTTTATCTCTGCTTTTGTGGCTAAAACTTGCATTATAATACCAATAACCGACTATTAGCAACAAAAATAGAAACCTCAAATACAGGAGGAAAAATCGCAAACATCTCACCTTTATAATCTGAGAAATAAGGCCAAGAACCAGATGAGGCTGCAAATCAGAAAACGCAACAAGTCAGGTTCTCTATTCTATAGACTAAAAGCATCACATTATCATTTAAAACTTTAATCAAAGCGTAAAAACTTACTCTTCCTTCAACAAGATCCTGGTTACCAATATTCACTACTGTACATCCTATCGCCTTAGCAGAGTTAAGACAAAGCGTATGATTTTCATTTCTTTCCCATGGATTGAGTACCCGTTTCGTGTTAATAGCACGTTCATCTATCGTATTAGGCACCGCAACATTGATAAGTTTACTACATTCCAACAATAACAATAAATCAAAATCACCACAAAACAATACGCTTTGTACAAGTCAGCACAAACAGAAATAAAGCTTAAATACCATAGAAGGACTCCATCTCGTGCAAGGTCAAACAAGGCATTGGTAGTCGGATCTATGGGAAGAAACTGCTTCATAAACGGATCATCTCTAAGATAGCTATTGATATGAGCAACATAAGACGCTCTCTCAGATTCATCAATCGTATGAAGCAGCGTCGTGGTAGTTGCTTTAAGAAACGAAGACGAGTTATTTGAACTACCCAATTTCGCAGCAGCTTGCGAATGTAAATTCAAGTAAGCCTGCCCACCCACACAATGTGATCAACTCATGGCCCATAAGTCATAACACAATCAATTAAGCAAAACATATAATTTATTTATTATTATTTCTTACCCTAAGGAAGCCTTCAAAATCGATCCCATTGGTCATATCAAACCCCGATTCGGCCAACAAGTCCCTAATTTCCTTCTCCTTAAACATCTCATTAAAGGGCTTGATTTTCGCAAGCAATATAGGCAAATCCTGACCACTAACTTGACCATTTTGATCAACTGATGCTATAAACTACACATTTCAACAAAAATTATTAAAAGGGTATTTATAAAATCTTAAAAAATCTATTAAAAAATATAGGTAACCTTGGATTTAAGGGAACGAAGTTGAACTTGTGTAAACTGACTTTGAAGCCAATGATCAGAAACAAGAACACCTTCAAAATTAGACATCTTTCTTCTTCTACTTCTTTTATATAATCACGAACA
>JARVZY010007667.1:0-22375 GCA_030686995.1 Artemisia argyi | reverse complement strand
CAATGTAGCCTAAGAACTTCCCTTCCTCTACACCAAAGGAGCATTTTCTCGGATTTAGTTTCATGTTTATTCTCCGGAGGTTATGAAAGGTTTCAGAGACATCGGCTAGCATTTCTTTCTCGTCCTTGCTTTTGACCACCATGTCATCCACGTAGGCCTCTAAATTTCGGCCGATCTGACTTTGAAAGGCTTAGTCCACCAAGCGTTGGTAGGTTGCTCCTGCATTTTTAAGTCCGAAGGGCATCTTGGTATAGCAGTATGTACCTTGCTCTGTGTAAAATGCCGTCTTCTCTTCATCCTCCTCGGCCATCTGAACTTGGTGGTATCCTTTGTAGGCGTCCAGGAAGCATTTGTATCTGAAACCTACTACCGATTCTATTTTCCAATCAATCTCCGGTAGAGGGTAATAATCTTTTGGACATGAAGAGTTGAGGTTTTTGAAGTCAATGCACATCCTCCAACTGCCATCACATTTCTTCACTAGAACCGGATTGGAGATCCACGTTGGGTATTTGACGGGTCTAACGATCCCTGCTTTGACCCATTCCTCCACTTCCTTCATCACCACTTGATTCTTTTCCGCGGAAAGACTTCGTCTCTTCTGCGCTATCGGCGTATCCGCCACGTTAACATTCAACCGATGTTTGATTAGCCATCTAGGGACCCCGGTCATGTCTGACGGTTGCCATGCAAATATGTCCTTATTTTTTCGTAATAGTTCAATAAGGCTCTTCCGACCCTCCTTTGAAAAATCCTTTCCGATGGTTACTAACTGCTCCGGATGAGCGGGGTTTACCAAGACTTCTTCGGTTGCCGATGTTCTTTTCCCATCATTGCTTATTTCCTAAGGCTCCCCGGATTGAGGTTCTTCATTCATTTGCCTTTCCTCTAACCTCCGACATTCGGATATTATCGACGGACGGGCTTTCAAAGTTGCTATCCCCTTACGTGTGGGGAACTTGATCATTGAGTGGATGGTGGATGGCACAACCCTTATTTCCTTCAAACCTGTCCTGCCCAAGATCACATTGTATGGCGATGGGGAATTAACCACACAGAAACTCATCATCGTCCTTCGGTACATGCCGTGATCGCCGAAGCATACTTCTAACTCAATTTTCCCCAAAGGTTTATTTGTCTCTCCAGAGAAACCCACGAGAGACGTAGTGGTCTCTTCGAGCCTACCCCTGATGTCAGTACTGAGATTATTGAAACAGTGCTCGTACATAACATTTACTGCCGACCCTTCGTCCACATATATCCGTCGTACGAGATATCCACTGATGTCTCCTTCAATGATGAGGGGCTCATCGGACAAGTCTTCCGTCATGATCGGAGGGAAAGTGATTGGGGTTTTCATCCACGCTTCTTCATGGTCATAGCTTCTCCGTTTTGTTCCTCCGGAGGATCTTATCATGTTGATTACTTTGTTTTTTCCTTTGTCGTAGTTTTTTGCCGGCTCTCTATCTCTACCGGAATCTCTCTGTTTCCATTCTTTTAGCAAGTGATCGAGTCTTCCGGACTCCAATGTCATCTCTAGCTGTTTTTTCAATTCTCGACAATGGTTGGTTAAATGACCGGCCTCTTTATGATACTCACAGAACTTACCCATGTTCTCACGCGAGGGTTTGCCGCCTGTGGGTCTAGGTGCAGGTAAGTTTAAATGACGTTCTGTGGCCAAGATCTCCCTTGGAGGTTTTGTGAGTGCGTTTAGACCAGGGCGCTGTGGTCCTTCCCTGAAGGCTTCCGTCGGCCTTCAATCCGAACGATGATAATCATTGCGGTTTAAGTCCCTTATAGGGGCCACGTATGGGTGATACGTATCTTTGTGACGAGGTTCGTTCTTCCTTTCGTTCATGTATTTGTCATCCTTGAAACCCCTCCTTCTGTTTGCTTCAAACCCTTCCCCTCGGGGTAGCTCCGTGCTTCGGTATGCGTCTTTCGCCCGGATGAAGTCATCCACCCTTGCAAACATTTTTGTTACCGAGCGAGGTACTCTGTCCGAAAATTTCTTCGCCAGAGCTGGGCATTTATGAGCGTTCATGAAAGCCGAAATACGCATGATTTCCGGTACACCGCTGATGTAGCTGGCTTCGTCAGTCCACCTTTCCTTAAAGTCCGCCAACGACTCGTGGGCTCTCCTGACGATCTTGGTAATTTCCGTCGGATCTTTCGTACATTTCCTTCGGAGAGCAAATCGAGTGGAAAACTGCTCTCTTAACTCATTCCAGCTATTAATGCTACCGGACTCTAGCCGTTAAAACACCCTCCGGCAGCTCCATCTAACGTCTGTTGAAACATTAAACACCAGGTGGGCATCGGCCATTGCCCTTGTTTTGCGGCTCCAGTGAACCGAGTAAGGTGATCGTTTGGATATGTAGATCCATCATAAAACTTCATGTTTAGAGGCATTGTATATTTTTCTCCAGCAAACCCCACGATCCGGCTGGTAAATGGTGACCGTGATGCCTCCTTGAACGGCTTGCTTAAATCTTCATTCACTTCAACCACCTTTTCTCTTCGGACTACCTCATCTCCCTCATCCCCGAAATCCAAACGTATCGACCTGAGCACATTCTCTCCCAGAGCGTTATGCTTCCTAATCAGTTCAGTCAGGGATGCCATTTGTCCAAGAATCAGCTCTTGAAGGTTTGGGGAATCGTTCACCGGGTTGTTAGGATTGCTTGTGTTGTCTGGGTTGGTGTTTACTCCGCTCCCTCCGGCTGATGAAAGCGGTGTATGGAAGGGTGGAGGAGGAGGACCAGTCATTTTTCTCAGGTAGAATGAATAACGGGTCCCACGGATGGCGCCAATTTGTTAAGGTAAAATCTTGTGTATTCTCACTTCTTGTGTAGGGTCTTCGGATAGGCGTAAAGACCTGCACACGAGAAGCACACGTTAGGCTCGCCCCGGGTGTGATCCCAGGACCCACATCCGGTGTGAGAGTAAGTATGTATGATACGAAGGATAAAGGATTGAGTGAGAGTAAATGCGATATGTGTGCGTTAGTTGCGTGACATAAATGAGGTGAGGGTATTTATACTACCTCACCTCCTTACCTGCTTTACCTCGGGAAGGAGCGAACAGTGTTATATCGTACCTAGTAGGTAGGTGTCAGATCACGTGGGCAACACAATCCCTGAGAATCTGGGATGGCGGCGTGACCGCAATTAATGCTATTTTCCTTCATGTAAAAGAGAGATCCTCGGGTATAAGGATGTCTTCATTCTACCCTTCGGATTACGCATAGGATCCGGAGGGTTCATTACTGGAGGCGAGTGAGAAGTCCGATGGGTGGGAACCGTTCGGACACATACGCCAACACCTAGCAGAATGCCTGTATTTAAACTCACAATCTCTCACAATTCACAATGTCTTTATCGCTTGCCACCATCGTTGGTTTTGTTAGCCATATGATTTGTAGTTATTCATATGTTAGTTATGATTGTCTATTAATTAGTATGAGATTAGGATGATTAGTAGGAGATTAGCATTCTTAGTGAGTTTGACCAAAATAGCCCCACGTATATCCTTATATGTATTTCATCTGTTTGTGTGTAATAATCATCAATCAATAAAATAATATTATCCATTCTACATGGTATCAAAGAGATGATCCTAAATCTCTAACGCTAAACCTAAACTATTCCACCACCGACTCCGGCCAGGCTACACGCAGAGGTTCAGAGGGCTCCTTTTAAACATTAACATTTGTCATCTTTTTCACAAAATAAGTCCTTGGGTGCCGCTTAGTTTGAAGCTAGCACAAAAGGTACGAAACTTAATATCCAATATTCGGTCCACTTTGGTGGCTGTAAGGTTGACGAAAGCAAAGAAATAAAACATTCATTTGGTTCCTGTGCTTTCGGTCCTAACAAAGGTAGAAAAAAACCTCCTGCCTTGCAAGGGGTGAAGATCGAACCCTTGACCTCTATCTCCAGAGGTAAGGGTGTTAACCACTTGATCCAACCTTTCTCTTTGAGAAGTATATAAGGGTGTAGGACATTTATTCAATTCGACTAATAAAGGACCAAGTTGTGATTTGAAGCTAGCAAGGAAGAAGGCTACTGTTTGTGTTTGGCTATTTGGATTTTTTTTTTGAAAAAAAAAAAAAAAAAAAAAAAAAAAAAAAAAAAAAAACTGAATGGTGGATCTTTATGTTTTTCTAGAGAAAAACACGCTCTGTTTGTTTAGAAAGTTCTTTGAGAGTTGAACTTTTAGAAACAACTTTCGTTTTCTCATCTTTTTTTGATGTTAGGGCACGTTTGGTAGAGAGAATTTAAGAGAATATAAATGAAGCAGAGAATATAAATTCAGAGAATAGAAATCAGTAGAGAATTTTGTTCAATTCTAATGTTTGGTAACAACAGAGACTTGACCCGAGAAATGAAAAAAATATATATATTTGTTGATTTTTTTAAAAAAATTATTTTTTCTAAATAACAATTCTAAAAAAATATATTTAAAAAATATTTTTTTATAAATTATATTTTTTTTTAAAAAACTTATTTAAAAAAAAAATATTTTTGTTAAATTTATTTTTTATAAAAATTATTTAATTTTTTTTTCTTTCTAAATAACAATTCTGAAAAATATATATTTAAAAAAAATATACATTTTTTTAATTTATTTTTAAAAAAACTTATTTTTTAAAAAATTTATTTAAAAAAAATTAATTATTTTTTTTTAATTATTAAAAAAATTTATTTTTTCTAAATAACAATTCTAAAAAAATTATATTTAAAAAAAATATAGTTTTTTTAAATTATTTTTTATAAAAAAATTATTTTTAAAAGAAAAATATTTAAAAAAAAAACCTATTTATTTTGAAAAAAAAAAAAAAAAAAAACCCCTCAATTCTCCAAATTCTCCACCAAAATTAAGGAAATGAGAGTAACCAAATTACACTACCCAATTCTCTCAAACTCTCCACTAATTTCTCTTTAATTCTCCACATTTTTTAATTCTCTCTAACAAACAAGAGAATTTGATCAAATTCCATTTCTCTCATTTCTTTTCTCTCTACCAAACGCACTTAGTGTATAAGTTTTAGTTGTCAATTTATTTATTTTTTATTTTATTTTTATTTTATTTATTTATTTATTTTTTAGTGTAGGGGATAAATTGGGTTATCCCGTTTGTTTTACTTGTAGGGGATATTTTGAGTTATCCCGTTTATTTTAGTTGTAGGGGATACTTTGGGTTATCCCGTTTGGTTAGGATACTTTGGTTTATCATGTCTGGTAAGGGATACTTTGGTTTATCTCATTTGGTTAGGATACTTTAGTTTATCCTGTTTGGTACAGATACTTTGGTTTATCCGGTTTGTTGCGTGTTTATGACTGATGCTGCTTGAATATGTGCTTTCGCTTGCTGTCGAATGTCTTCTTCAACAATTATTTATTAGTTTTACTTTATTGTTTATTAGCTTTTAATTTACAGTTCGAGATTTCGCGATTTCGCCGCTCGAACTGGGAGGAGTGTTAGCTATATGATTTGTAGTTATCCATATGTTAGTTTTGATTGTCTATTGATTAGTAAAAGATTATGATGATTAGTAGAAGATTAGCATGCTTAGTGGGTTTGCTCAAAATAGTCTCACGGATATCCTTATATGTATCTCATCTCTTGACGTGTAATAATCATCGATCAATAAAACAATATTATCCATTCTACAGGTTTATCGTATCTAATTTCCGGAAAAATTATCAAGACTCAACCATAAACATGAATGAATGTGGAGCCTTATATATATTGAATGGTGCACAAGCGACTACACACACGACTTCGTCGGTGACATTGAATTTGTCCCTACTACTAAATTTTCCATTTCTGGAGTCATCTACTAATTAATGGCATTTTGGAACTACATATATAACACGGGTATTTTGGAACTATATACATATATAACACATTTTCATGTCGATCGAGCAATAAATTAACTAAATGCTTAATCATTAAGAAGCTAAACATACAGTGAAAATAAAAGAAGAAAAAAAAAAAAGTCGACAAACTTTTTGGGATACACATATGGGGAAATCATACCTACATTATGATGTGAGCAATTCTCTACATTTAAAAGAAAAAAAAAAAAAAAAAAAAAAAAAAAAAAGGTAAGAACAGGGAAAAAACATGTATCAGGGACTTACCGCATGCACTGAACTGTAGATTAAAAAAAAAATTCAAATGAAATGTAAAAAATTGCTTACATTGTAATGTATGTATGATTTCCCATACACATATATAGGTGGTCTTTGGATTAAAGAGCTAAACGTACTTGCTAGTAGGGGTGGAAACGAGCCGAGCCGAGCCGAGCCCGAACCTGCCAGAGCTCGAGCTCGGCTCGTTTAAGTTTTAAAAGGCTCGAGCTCGAGCTCAGCTCGTTTCGAGCCTTAAACTTTAAGCTCGAGCTCGGCTCGAGCTCGGCTCGTTTATACGATTTGGCCATGAAAAGTTAAAGCTTGGCTCGAGCCCGAGCTCGGCTCGTAATATATCTTTATTGAGCTCGTTCATAAGCTCGAGCTCGGCTCGTATATAAGTTACAATATCATATTTTTGTTTAGGCTCGTTTAGGCTCGCGAGCCCAAACGAGCTTTTTACGTAAAGCTCGAGCTGGAGCTCGATTAATAAACGAGCTGCAACTTAGGCTCGAACTCGTTTAGGCTCGGCTCGTTCAAGCTTTTTACCGATCCGATCCCGAGCTTTTTACGAACGGCTCAGCTCATTTCCACCCCTACTTGCTAGCAAAGGCAAGAAAACTATTTTCCGTACAAATAAATTAATAACACCAACATGCAATAATTCGTTGTTTAGTTTAACTTGGACAATGTTTTGAAAACCAGGTTCGAAATCGACCCGGTCGAGTTATCGGGCACCGGGTCAACCGGTTTAACCGCCGGGTCAACCCGGTTTTCAATATATTATTTTTTTATTTTTTTGACCGGGTCAACCGGTTCGACCGCCGGGTCAACCGGTTTGACCACCGGGTTAACCCGGGTTTTTATTAAAATTTTTTGAAAAAACGAAACCCGGCCGGGTTTTGAGAACCGGGTTGACCCGGGTCACTCAAAACCCGACAGGTCTAACCGGTTAACCCGGTTTTAGAAACCTCGGTTTTTTTTACCATTTTTTTTGCCGGATCTGATCGAACCGGTTAACCCGGGTTTCAAAACACTCAACTTGGATAATATGATAAATTGCAATTTGCTCTTTAAACAAAGCTATATGCAAGTGATTTCTTAACTTTATAACTAAGTGAAAATAATTTACATATAAGGGACTTGACAAACTAACCTTAAAAATGACTATTTTGAAACTAACCACAAGTTTCTGTTTTGATAATTTGCTAAGAAAATAACGAACATTGCCTTCGATTTCGGAACAAAAGCTATCGGCGGACATCAAATTTCGATTATTGTGTGTATTTTGTGACCATTTTGCCTTTACTTATTTTCAAATTTCAAAAGGTAAAATTGTCATTTTACATGAGTGAATAGTTACAAAATATACACAATTATTAAAATTTGAAAGTTTAGTACACATAATAAAAAAAAAAAATCAGTATGCACAATAACAAAATACATTTTTAAAAGTAATTAACCTTTTTTAAAATGCCAGACTCATGCAACATTTTCATTGGTTTCAGTAATTTGTCATGTATTATTGGCACGAATTATCATTTCAGATACGATGGAGGATTCATGTAAAAACTTTAATGAAAAGTTAAGCAAAAACTATTTATTTCATAAACACTTTTTGTAAATTTCTTGACATATTCATGCCTATGGTTCAAGAATCAAGACATGGATGAAATTTGCCAAAATAAACAAGCCACAAGAACAAATTTTACAATTTAGTCAAAAGACTATTTTCATGATTTAAATCCAGCAAATAAAGGTTACTGTATATCCTTAATAAAGTAAGTAAAAAAGAAAAAAAAGAAAAAACAAAAGATTCACTTGTGTATAAATACTAGACCAACCACACAACCTATAAGCCACTCAAACAACAAAACAAGTGTGGATTTGTGTGTGTGTTTTAAGACCAAGAATCTCTTTCTCAAACTCCTTCAATGGCATGCTTAAACATGCAAGTCAAAAATGAACAACAAGGAGGCTTCATGGGCCCAAGAATATCATTCTCAAGTGATTTCATTGACTCAAACAACCACCATGAAAATAGTTATAGAGAAGCTCCTGTTTCTTCTGATTTCGAGTTTTCGGTGCCAACTTTCTCTTCAAATTCAGCAGATGAAGTCTTCTTCAAAGGCAAAGTTCCACCAATTAAGGAGAAAGTGGTGACAATAAGAGATGAGCTTCTTTCAGGTCATGATGATGATGATCATGATCATCATAATGATAATCATCATCATGGTATGTTCCATAAGAGCTCCACAGGATGGTGGAGTCAGAGATTCGGACTTCGAAAAAATGGCAAAAGTGACCATAAGAATCTTGGAGGGTTAGAAACCATTGATGAAGCCAAGATCAAACCTAACTTTGGTTACAATCCAAATTTCACAGGTTAGTATGCATGCTTTTTCTAAAGTTTATATAACGTTTTGAACAATCATATCTAACGTGAAGAATGTGTAATATGAATAATTTTTTCCTTAGTAAATGGTAGTAATTTTTTTGGAACGGCAGTTTTATTAGAACACAAATATCTAGCAAGATAATAATTGAACTCATAATCTAATAATTCACTTTCTAATAGCATCCACTATGATAAACCTTTTACAAATGTTAACACATCAATAAATTTGAGACCTTTTGATTTTTTAAACCTACATTCACTATAGTATAAACTTTTGCAACTTAATAAAATGTCTTTTTTAACAAATGCATTAAATATACTGAATTCATAAAGAGGTTCAAGAATTAGTACTTCTTCATACCATATAAACATGAAATAAGTGTCTACTATAGTAGAAATAAACATAAATTTTTTCATATTTCTTAGACTTTTTCATAAACCCATAGTGGTTGCCCTAAGGTAGCATAAACAATTAAACACTTTAATCTTGTAACTAAAATATAGAGTTACAAAATAATTTACAATTTTATGCAAAATCTAATGTAATATTCTTGAATCAAAATAATTTAAGGCATGATCTTTTACGGTTAAATAATTAAAAGTTAAGTGAGTTTGAGTTGTCACATACCCTACTCGATCAATAGAATCATGAGTTAATGCATACATTCTTTTCCATAACGTTTTATATGTCTCTATTATTTACGATAGGTTGTGGTTCATGTCTCGTTAAAGACATTTGTGAGATAAGCTGTATAAGTGCGCTAAATATTGACGTTAACTGAACTTATTATATTTTGCAGGAAGCAATCGATATAAGTGAATTAACCAAGGGGGAAGTAAGGAACTGCATGAAGCTGTTTATTATTGGGGGTGAATGGGTTTTTTCTTCTATTTTTAGGAGTATTTTCCAAGCTAGCTAATTATTATTTCTAAGTATTAGTTTAAGAAATTGATGTGTGTAGAGAAGTCATTTAACTGTTTGTATTCTGTACAAATGTTTGCAGTTGAAGGAATTTTCATCCCTTTTAATTGTATCTCAATTGTTGCATTTTTATTTTGTCAATAACTATCTATGAAATGTTTTAAGACATGCATTTTAAAAAATTACCACAGTTTTTGGTGTATTAAAGCAGACATACAAGTATATGTATACTGTTTTGCATGGTTACGTTACCTTAAATATATTCTAAGCTCTTCAAAATCAGTATGAATTATTTATGATTTCTCTTTTTTAAATGGAGGGAGACATTCTTTTCTAAATATATAATATTTAAAATGGGGCAATGAAACTTGGATCTTGTTCAGATCTCAATATGAATAAGCACTAGAAAAGTATATTGTGATTCATGATTTTTGGAGTTTGTTCCCTTGGATTACTTGGAAAACTATTAGAGCAATCTATGGAACAATCATGTTCCTTTCTTTCGCTAATATCAGAAATAAAATATTTCTATATTTTACTTAAATGATTCATGTATAACTTATCATCCTTTTAATTCAAATAAAAAATCGTTAATATATATCACTAATCTACAAATGCAAATTAAGAAAAGGTAAATGCTCGAGATAACTAAATTTGTGTCTAAATAAACGTGTCACTGTTTTATTAGTTTGCAAAGACGTGAGTCGCTATTACAAAATACAGTTAGACATACCAATTATGCATGTCAATCAATACTCTTAACAAAATACTCTAATTCCTAAAATTATTGTTTTTAAACAAAAAATAACGCCTAGAAAAATGAAACTACTATAATGATAAGAAACAAACAATTATCTTGTACAAAATTAAATATATATATATATATATATATATATATATATATATATATATATATATATATATATATATATATATATATATATATATATATATATATATAAATGACACTAATTTTGAAACGAATGTAGTAGTAAATCTTCCGTGTATATAAAAGTTAAAATAAAAGCATAGTCGGAGGAGGAATACATCTCTCATTGCCTAGTATCGTGTCCTTTTGTTATCCCTATTTGGCGCAAGGTTTGGGCTTCGTTGGCAAATATTGGGTTCCCTAACAAGCCTCTTCTCTCCAAGGTTCTGGTTGGGGTGTTTCAATGTGCGCTGTGGGGCGTTTGGAAGTGGAGGAATAAGGTTGTAAATGCCTCTGCTGAAGCTTTGAACGATGCAAAAAATGAAGATATTTTTCCTTCCATTAAGAGGTTATCGAAGCTTTGGATCTCTACTAGATGCAAGCGTAAATCTTTCAATTGGAGCTGCTGGATTTCTAGGCCAAGTGTTTTGTGTGATCCTGGGTAGTTTAGTAGTTTATGTGGTGTTTGGCCTTTATTTTTGGTTTCCTTCCTAGCTTCTTTTCTTTTGTTTCTTGTTTTGTACAAATCTTTTTTGCACCTCCTTGGTGCCTTATTTATTTATTTCATCCAGCCTTTCAAAAAAAAAAAAAAAAGTCGGTATTGTGATTTGTGAACCTATAAGGCTATAACTATAAGTAATACAAAATGTTCTTATCGGTCAAATTAACTAATTTGTTGAATTATCATTAAGTTGACAGAAGATGTTATAGTGTAATTATTACTCCTTTATGTACAAGGGTGGGGGGTTGTGGTGAAAATCTTTGTCATGTTTTGATAGCCATCAACGCCGCATCAACTCTCTTTGTATTGTCTTGCGAAAGTGAGGTGGGGGCAGTGTTGAGAGGCTTTGCCGCTGGTAAAGACATAAAATGGCTTTGCCTTGCCACTCCACACCGCAAGACCTAGGACAAGATTAATAATGAATCGCATTCAACAAAACTGGAGAGAGCTGAATACAAGCATCAGCCGAAAGCCGCCTGGACTTAACATGAAGTTAGAGACGATGTATACTCAAGCCTGGATAACAAAAAAATGATCTGATGTATGCAACACTAGCATCATATACTGTTTTGTTGGACGAAATCTAGAGTATAACACTAGCACAACATTATTCATGATGAGTCAAAGTCACATTGTAAGACTAGCTGCAAACTTGGAACTAAAATAAATATTTTATATATGATAAGAACTTGTGCCAAAAAAACTCAAATTACAATTTAGCAAATCATAAGAATCAGTTAAGACATAATACATGAAGCACAAAATTTCCTCCACAAGCTTGAAGCTCCAAGTGTCTTGTCTTACGGACTCGGAAAAGAACATCTAATATCAGACACCTTGACAGAGGGGGGCATAGTTTATACTCGTAACTAATTTAAGGGAATTGGTGTAACAAATTTTCAATGGTCAGCTGCTAAATAAGTTTTTTTTTTTTTTTTTTTTTTTTTTTTTTTTAAATCTCCAATGGGTGTTTGTTTAATTTATATCTTATATCTCACTTTTATACTGACTCCATCGGTATAGCTCATCGTCACTATCATGAGATTTGGTTGGACTCTCAACTGCAGGAACATCAGGTTGCATATCTTTAACTTCTTTTTCCAACTGTACAGGTTTTGTTGCATTCACAGATTCCTGTAAAACCAACATGATATTATGGAAAACTAAGGTTATATGGACCATGGAGATAGCAGTTGACTATTGTATTCAGAATTTGTATATCACTACTGAACTCCACATCGGTAAAAATTTCAAAAAACTAAGGAGATGGGGGTCGTACATTGATGTCATGAGTAGGCAATCCCTCTTCGTCATCCTCGCCTATAAGATTCATTGGGTCATCTTCATCATATTCTTCTGCCTGAGCCTGTTTTAGTCGCTCAATTACAGCTTCAAAATGAGAAGTACCTGAAAGAGACGGCATAACAAATATTGCCAAAATAAGTACAACCACAATTTAGTCACTCATGACAAAGAAGAATGTTATGCCTGGTTTTCCATGCAAAAAGTATTAGACATTTAAGCATAGTTGCATAATGTTAAACCTTTAATATATTTTAAATTAGTAATCCTTAGTCGTGTTCAACTTCATACACATGTTTAATCAAGCATGAAGTCTATCTATTTCAGATTTTGTTTCCTGTTTTCCTTCTCACAGTTCAATCTTTCTAACTGTCATTATATCCTCTAACCATATAACAATTACAATAGGAATTTGAAGGTAAAATAGTATTTTAAAAATACATGGCTTGGTAAATTGATGGTTGATGTAGATGTAACCTGTAGCACGAGTTGTTAGAGCATCATTAAGCCTCAAAGGTTGTCTGCGCTCTTCTTTTTTGTACTTGGATTTTATCTGTTCCCGAGTCCGCCCAGGAAAACATTCTTTAATCATTGATAGATCAGTCCCAAATTGCTGAATAGCCTGCAAGGTCAGAGGAATTGAACAGTTGCTGATCAATAGTCTCCCAAACTGTACTGTTACTATATACAACCATCTAAACCGATTTATTCAAAAGTTTAGATTTAGATTAATATTAAATCATATATTATTTTCCAATCATAGTTAACACAAATATCACGAGTAAAACTTAAAAAACAATTGCATAAAAGGCGCCTGACCCAGATTGTTTCATATTTCAACCCGTACCAATTTTCTCTCTTTTAACCCATAACCCAACCTGCCCATTTTTCCACCTCTGCTCAGCTGGGATAGAATAGATTCTGTTGATGATAACTGAAGCAAATAGACACTCAATAGTTTACCTCATAGAAGCGTTCTGTATCTTGTTTTGTCCATTTCATTGTCTGTCTTTTTCTCATATGTGTTCCATAATTATAGTGTGTTGCATTTTGTGCCACCACCGAATTATCATGTTCATCAGCTGAGCCATCGCCATGTGCATAAGCCTCATCTTCATCAAAAGGGTTGGAAGAGCTACTCGCATTGCAAAACCATGTAGCAATTACTATGTGTAAACTCAATAGTCAATAGTACTAAAATATGACCTTAAAGAAAAATGTGATGACAACAAATGCCATAGTATCACATTGCTTAATTAATAAAAACTGAGGGCGTCGGTTACCGAGACTCAGCAGTACCACTTCTCTACATGATCACATTCATCATTCTAAAACCAAAAGACATTCTGAGGTGAAAACCTAACTATACATACGGATGAAAACTCACAAGTTGCTTGTGGAATGAAGAACCAAATCCACAAAGTTGAAAGAAAAATTTACAAAATAAATTCAAACAAATAACTGTCTGTTTGAATCTTCTGCCAGAAAATAAAGCAGACATTTTCAGGAAATAAAGGTGGGAGGCAGCAAACTACTTCTGCTATGGCTATCCATCGAATCAAAAGTCAATGAACTCCAAGATAAGGGAAGTATCCAGAAAGATGAGAAGAAATAACCCAGATCTCAAATATGAAACGATTATTTATAAATATGACATTTGAGCACAATGTAATTAACAAACACGAGCACATCCCTGCCCAACTTTAGTACCTTTGGTTAACTGCAGTTGTTCCCGATGTAGATGCTTCCTTTCTCTGCAGAAAAGTAAATAAATACCACTGAGTATCTAAGAAGGAAAAGCAACAGTTTTAAGCGCTATAAAGGAGCTAAACAAACTTAATTTCCGAATCCCTCGACCACTTCATCCATTATCATAGTATTAACCAAAGGTCTTTGGCCTAGCGGTATGTGAGTGGCCTATTAACCAAGACATAGTGGGTTCAAGTCGCAATGGAGACATAGTTGTTGTATCAGCTATATGAATACATTCCTTAAGAAAACAAATATAGTAAATATGATCAATAATAAAATCGGAATAATTACACTTTAGTCTTTTGGAAGCAGAACATTGTACAAGGAAAAAATCACATCTTTCAATTTTTATTTATTATACAAGGTCTATGTAATTTCCAAAACATTGCACAACATGATCTAACAGAAGCCCATAATTATTACATATTTGACACCTAAACACTAAGGTATGTTTTTGATCAACAAACTTTCGCCCCCTCCATATTACCAAGTGATTAAGATTGATATAAGCTACAAATAGAATATTATTACTGTGTAGTGCTTATTCCAGCAACATTTTGCATGGTCTACAGTGAATCTATATCCAGTCATGCAAAAGACAATAGGGTGTATTAAAGAATATGCACAAGTATAATATAAAGTGTTACTAAGTATATCAAGAAGCGAGACAAGGGATGGTAAAAGGTAATAACCAATCACCCCTAAAAGTACAAACTGTTCAAAATAATAACAATAATAATAATGTACCTCTAGCCGCTCCTTATAATCCATTAGCCTGATTACGTCCTTAATAGGCACGTTATGCATATACAGCTCAAGCTCATCCTCAGGAATTTTAAGCAATTCCGGGTTCACTATATGAACATTAAATAGTTAATATGAGTCCTAGCTGTACCTCGAACAACAATCAAAAACTAATGTTACCTTGTCTCTTATTTCGTTTAGTGCTGTGAGTGAACTTCTTTTTTACTGCTTTAGTTGACTCACTTGGTACCGCCTCACCAGCCTTTTTACGCTTTCTAGCAGGTTTTTTAGTTTTGTCACGAGACTTCTTTGACAGACTTCCCTTTCTTTCTTTTAATGATTGACTTTCTGGTCCACCGTCACCGTCCTTATCATTGTTATTTTCATTCCTGTGTATTAAGTCACTACCAGAACCCCCATCCTCAGGCTCGTCTATGAGTTCAAACGTTTTATTTGATCGCCTTTCTATTTTCTCTGAAGATCTACCACGTTCATTCCCAAAAACCATTTGAGAAATCTCCTCCAAATAGATCTGTTCTACATTCAAAGTGTAATCAGAGATAGTCTCAGTTGGAACAGCATCAGTGGCTCTGATAGATGATGCACCAAGAATTTCATCTGGTGTAAACATAGGAACATGCTCGTTCTCCATGTAATCAGGTTTAGATGGGTCTAAATGAATGTTTTTGACATGTTGAACGGAACCTACATCATGTTCACGAGTGCTAGCAATATGTTCTAGTTTACGAGTTTGTGCCTTGGGCTTTGGCTTATATTTTCCAAATCGTGGTCCTATATTGAAAATCACCAGAGTTAACAACTAATTATCAGAAAGAATATAATGAGTGATTGTATATAGCATTAATGTAAAATGTGGATGTACCTGCACTAGTTTTTGAGTGAGATAAAATGTTAGGAGGCTCCCGGATATGGGCGACTTCTCCGTTGTCATTATAGATAGCAGCTTCCTCCCCAGTTAAAGGATCTATCTCGGCAAGACTATCAAGATTTGTGGAGGCATTGACATTGTTGGTTAAGCCAGGTTCTATGGGCCTCTCTTCTATAGTATCATGGTTGGAAACATGAATTGTTCGTGTCTCTGAGCATGGTGGCAAATTTACTGCATCATAAATAGGATTCAAAAATAAGTGTTGACATATCACGACACTTGCATTTTGCCAGGTTGAATGGATTAGTAACAAGTTTCATAGCTATAGTTTTACAATTTATATGTGGCCAGCGCATATCAGATTTTGTAAAGCACCTACCAGGATAACGGATATGGCTCTAGAATTACAAGTTTGGCGATTTCAATGTTGAATTTTGGGTGCATCCAATTCATATCCAACTTGCATATATCGATTCCCGATTAATCCAATTTTGAAATTAAGGGGTGTAAGATTTACTCGTCAAAAATTAATAATATCATTAGAGATACTAACACTTGTATCACGAGATAACACATGAAAACTTATTACCCACTGAGCCTCCTCCCAAATAACTTACTGCTGCAACATCATATGTCATATGCTAAATCACCATAAGTCCATAATTGACATCATTAGCCCCTCATCTGTGGTTCTACCAAACCTCATTAAGGTAACAAAACCACAGATGAGGGGCTAATAATCATGATATTACAAACAAGCAGACTAGTGTGTAGACTGATAATAAGAATAATATCATAAGTGTCATTATCATCATATTCAACAGAAGTAGTGTTACATGATGTGCCTTTCACTGACCTGCTGTTGTTGTAGATTCGGGAAAAAAGTCATCAGGCGAATCCAACTTATGAAATGATTCAGCATTCTGTGTTCAATCCTAAAACAAATAAGGCAAATATGGTAATAAAAATCATGAAAACGTAACGTAAATTTACCCACCTCTTGCTGCAACTTGTCAAAGGCATACTGCAAATCATCATCGATATTTGCAGAAATTCGGTTAGCATCATTTCCAGGCTGTTCCTCTTCGGTTCTACCTAAAAGCTCATTGTCTGCAATAGTTGGAGCCTCAACAAACTGTGTTGCAGGGGTTGGTGCGGGTTTTTGTTCTGGATGGGTTGAAGGTTTTGGTTTTGGTTTGGGCTTGGGTTTTAACTTTGGTTGAAACTTTGTACTAGCTTTCACTGAAACAGAACAACCAATAAAAAAATACAAACCACCGTTAAAGCATCATAAAAATGGAGCAAAACATAGATAGAGGGGGAAGATAGGGAAAGAAAACAAATTAATGTACCATTATTTGCATCATCGATTGATATCAAATCATCCAAATCAAAATCCATCTTGAGCTGATAAATGAATGTCTGAAATTTGTCAAAAGTGATAAATTACTAGCCTTGTATAGCATATGCAAGTTTATCTTTTCATTCTACCGTGTTAGATTTAATATCCGCATAGGGTATCAAATATCTATCAAAACAACTAATGGAATCTAAGATTATGGTCACATGTCGTTTGGCTCATGTATAGAAAATGAACTCTTATCTCCTAGTTTTTGTTAAACTCGACAATTCACATCCAATATAAATATAAATCAACTAAGAACAATCCGATTTTAAGGTTTATCAAACTCCATTACCATGAAATATGAATCATTTTGTTACCAAAAGCGCAAATCTAAGCTATTTTACATCCAACCAGACAACATTATCTAAACTGTAACACAATTTTCAACGACAACATATCACCTTCTAACGATGCTTTTTCTAAGCTAAAACATTAATGAAACCGACCCATTCAACGGAAAGATTTCATTGTCAGAATTACAACATAGCATAAACATAACTTGCATATCGAACTCTAAGTAGGGCCTTCGAAATCTGATAATGAATAACTTCTAAAAATGACTATGTTAACATTAACCATCGCCCATCAGCATGCCAATGACCTAATCCGTTTTTTTTTTTCAACTGCAACAAGTCCAATAATCTCGTCAAACACATATTCTCCTACAAAAAATCCATGATAATCTCGCAAACCTCAACTAGTCAACCTTGTTCCTCAAAATAAAAACTTTTCCATATTTCTCTTCAGAAAGAGAAATGACAGCAGGCCTAAAGATATGACTAAACTTGTGTGGGACCCACTTCTTTCACAAACCAATAAAACACTTAAACGCAGGTTTAGTCATCAAATTAGTTATACTTTTAGGTCTCACAAGCACCAACTTATAAAACAAACGCGATAAATCAGATTTTTTATAGAAAAAATCTAATCTTTGACACCGATCTAGCATCACGTAACACAATGTTACTCACAATCCCAAAAGAACACAAACATATGCGATAATACGAACACAACAGGGGGTGTTTGCTTAAGTTAATTTATGGTCTTGTAAGCATATCTGTTTTCGGCTCATCTTTCATAAGCTCATTTTTTTAGGCTTATTCTTAAACTTGTGGGCTTATTATATAAGCCCGTAAGTCCCAACATAAGCCATATAAAAATGGGGCTTATGAAAGATAAGCCGGAAACAGATAAAGCTAATAAGGCCATAAATAAGCTTAAACAAACACCCCCTAACCACAATAACAACCCACAAATAATAAATATTGGTTCAGGCATTTTATCAAACACTTGACATGCATTAATAAAAAAAAATGTAAAAACTAACTAAACACATATACACAATCATAAAAAATAAAGAAATAAAAACAAGTAGATTACAAATATCTATACAAGTATCGGGAAATTTTTTTAACAGTCTAGGGTTTAATAGTTGTAATGAATATATATAAATAAGGATGTGTATAAATATGAAGAAGAAGAAAATAACCGAGTCCAAGAGGTGAGGAGATGAGGGGAACAGAAACCAATGGCGCGATGACGGTTGCAACAAAAGAGGCTGCACACAGTGGCCCTTTTGTATATGTTTTCTTTTTAACTTTCTAGGGTTTACCTATTAAAGGATTAAATATAAGAAAAAAATAACAGTATTAGGAGGTCTAGTGTAACGGAAGCGTGCTTTAACCTGTCTTATCTAAAGTCGCAAGTTCGATCCGTGTCTGAACCTCCTAATTGTTTTTAAAATACTACTTCATTATTTATCACTTTTCCATTTTGACGCGAGTAAAGCCAAAGCAACGATAGTATTTATATTATTCGTGGGTGCGGCTAACTTCTCATGAGGTTATTGTATGATTTTCCAAAATAAAAGGGTGTTTTGCTTTTACCAATTAGAAACACAAATAAATAAAAACATAGTCCAATAAAAGGAACCCAAGGACCATATTCCTCTTCAATTTGAGTTTTACTCACATCTCTTCAATGACATTAAAAAAAATTGACCACCGGTCGGAATGGTTCGTATCATATAAATTTTATTTAAAAATATTTATTATATCTTAAAGGGTTTTGCTAACAGCAGCCCTTAGAGTTGTTTTATTCATGTTAAGACATTTTACAATGTCCAAATAAAATCATTCAAAATCACTAACAACTTCCTATTATTTCGCACATACAAATTTAATTCACTATTGGTCATATTAGTGAAAAATGTGGAACATGTTTCTGAATATGTGGAGAATTTTTTTATAAAAAAATTGTTGTTATCAACAATCTTTAGGGCTTTTGTTAGCATTTCCCTATCTTAAATAACTCATAGAAATATTAAGATCAATGTCATATAATAGAAAGATCAATGAACTAAGACTTAAAAATTCATCAATATAAATATAAAAGCTAAATGTACAATTAAATTAAACACAATTTTCTGACATTAAGGGTGTGTTTGTTTTTAAAAAAAAAGTCTTACTAGCCCTCTTACTCCTTCTTAATCTTACCAGTTAGAGGTGGACAGACGTTTTGGTTGTTTGTTTTTTTCTTTTGAGTCAGACCCAGTTAGACATATAACATCTTACTCAGTAAGAGGTGGAGGACTTGTCTTACTGCCTCTTACTCAATAATTGAGATTGAAGACTCGTGTTAATATAATATATTTGATGGTTTATTAACTATGTTATATTTATGATAAAAAGTGTTATTTCATATTTACACAAGTTACTTAAATAAATTGCAGAAACGAGCACTTAAAATCATTCGGACAATTATACAAAAACAAACAACATTATTTCGTTTAGATTTAGACGTTCTACCCACCTCTTACTAGTAAGATGTGGTAGTCAGATTGAGACCTAAAACATCTAAATGAAACAAACACACCCTAAATATCTCAAAATCTTAACATTGTATTAAGTAATACAAGTATTCATGCAATGTTTACAATCCATTGATTTATAATCAATATACATTCTTAAAATACTCATTTAATTATAAATACAAGTACTAAAAACCATAGCATAAGTTATGCAAGCTGCTAATTAATGATACTTTAAAAACCTCCTTGAATGAAAAATACAATTAAAATAAGTCATTGTATACACCAAGCAAGATACTAAACATAAAATAAATAAACAAATAAAAAATAATAATAATAATACAAACTAAGCAAAGTTTCACCAAACTTTTGTCATTGCTTATAATCCCTAAACGAACAAACTAATCAGTAAATCTAGTGCCAAAATAACGTACAAATGAAATAAATTATTAGCCGAAAAAATTAAATTACAATATACCTGAAACCGCACCGCACGAAAACCCTGCTATAAATATTAATAGTTAGATATAAAGATGAAGTATGAATTAACTTAGGAGTCTTATAGCATTATGTAGTATTATTATAAGGTTTTTTCTAACTTATGCCCTGATAGACCTACAAAAAGTACAATGAAAAAACAATTTTTATTTAAGAAGTAATAGGGACCCACAAAAAAAGAGACAAAAACCTGCAAAAATTACATATTTTTGTGTGTTTAACTTGTGCCCCGGGGCACAAGTCAGAAAAACCCTTAAACACTATGTTCTCGAAAAAAAGAAGATGAAAGTAAAAGTAAAATAAAGAAGGAGGAAGTAAAGAAAATGAGATGAAGTAAAGTTGACTTTCACCTCAAAAGTGAGGTGAAAGTTTTATAAGCAAAATCCAACCATTTTCACTCACTTACTTTCAATTTACTTCCTAAAGAAAAATTTGATAACACAACTTTTATAACTCACTTTCTTTCCACTCTTTTACTCAACTTGAAAACACAGTGTAAATATGTAAAAATTACACGTCATCAATGATGATGTATCAAATTTTGTTTTATTATACTCCGTATAAAGATATATATTACGATAGTGGTAGTTGACAAATAGTATTCTCACATTCAGAATCAACATAATAGTATAATACTATAAGAAAAATGGGGGTGAGCAAAACCGCCCGAGTCCCGACAACCGACCCGATCCCAACATAAACCAATAGTCATGCTACTCGTAACTATATGGACAGATTTATGAAAAAGTGAATCCCTCTTTTGTCACCAACATGACACTAACACACAGGTTTAAGCATACATTTAGATATATCAATTAGCCATGCTACTCGTAACAATATGGACCATGACCGCTGAAACCTACTAACACACACAAATGCAGACAACATAGATGCACTATATCACAACGTCACTGGGTTAACTTTTGACCATAACTCCGAGAATAACAATGAAGCCTATGTCATATAGTTTCGGTGCTATTCTTGTGGCGTTGGCCAACAAGGGTTTGCAACTTTCGATCCAACAATTATAATAAGTTCTTGTTTGCTATTAATATTACATTCCGGTTATTTGAGAATTTACATTGTGTTAAGATACACGTTTAAGGTTATAGCATAATAGTTATCATAGCGCACCAATTAATTGAACAAACTTTTGTTGTTTCCAGCCTTACCTTTAGTCAGGTTTGTTTTTGTTATCAGTTGAGTTGGTATACAAAAATACTTTAACTTAAATGTATAACCGCATCATATAAATATGTATGTCGTTTAAAACGGGTAAACAGTCAAGGTTCCCCATGTTCATGTTATTTGGAAACGGAGGAGCCTTTGACTTAGGATGTCCCAGCCAAACCGAGTTATCCCCATGACCACTTCCGAACCCTTTTATTGGCCACTCCAAGATGTTTGTCTAGTGAGTTTAGAGACCGAGACTTCTAATGAAAATATCAGGACACCTGACTATTAAGCCTATTTAAATTTGTCAGCAGAAAGTAACAACACAACCTATATGAAAAAGATAAATCTTAATGTTTATTTAGTATAAGCACCTTAATGAAAAATGGGATTAGCTTTTTGGCATCCTTTAAACACTTCTTTCTAACTGCGGGGGTGGTCCGGATATATATATTTATCAGTGTTTAAACAATGATAGAAAACCATGTGTCAACCTTCTGAACTCCAATATATATCCAGTACAAATATGAAATATCATTAAAACAGTAATATAATAAACATATGCACTTAAACACAACCAAATAGCTACATAAACCAAATTACTAGGTCACTGATATTAATAGAGGTTTACTAAATTCAGTTTGTGAGATTAATCAAAACTAGCTGTTCGCTGAAATGCTGAATGAAAGATCAACCAGTTCAAGCATCTAGAACAATATCATTTAACTTAACAAAAAGGTGACCATCGATCAATGATCTAACTCATTCTCGCAGTGACAGATCTTAGTTTCATAAATACTTGTACTTGGTTAATCGCCAAACACTCAAGAAGATAAATATGCTTATGCCAGTAGGGAACAACTGAAATTTGCGCAACATGATCCTCCAAATCATGCTACTGTTTACCTACCTGATA
>JARVZY010007666.1:0-22376 GCA_030686995.1 Artemisia argyi | reverse complement strand
TTCCCGATGTCTGTCCCATACATTAACCTCTTGACTCTTTCCCAGACTGCATGAGCACTTACTTCACTGTCAACAGTAGCATAGATGGTTTCAGGTAAACCAAGAACGACGAAATGAAATGCCTGATCATCAGCTTCAATCTGTTTTCTGTCTTCCACAGTGTATTCAGTCTCATTCTGTTCTCTGTAGTATGGTTGTACTGGGGGGGTACCATTTGGATCACCAGGGTCTAGTACTTGTGATGGTTTGAAGGGTCCATCCACAATGGATTTGATGAGAAGACTTCCATTTGTTTTGCTTTTAAGATAGCGCATCATACGACTAGCCCATTGTGAGTATCCACCCTTTGACAGCATGGGAGGTCAGTTTTCAGCACCGGCAGCATGAATATCTTGTTGTGTTGCCATGGATTGACTTCTAAGTCAAAAGTTGTTCTTAGGATCTTTTGAAAGATAACAAAGGTTGTTGTTGTAGATTAGATGATTTGGTGAAGTTGAAAAGCGATCTCGGTTGATAATTTGTGATTTCAAATTTTCCCTCCAAAAAAATGAATACGAAAATTTTCTTTCTCAAAATTTGAAAATCACAAAGAAATACAATTCTAAGGTTACCAGAAAAATTTGAGTTTTCAAAATTTTGACGCTAAATTTTACCGAATTTTTTTGAATTTTGGCCAAAAAATTTGAATTTTCGGCCGAAATTTTCAACGTTATACCAAACTTTAAATCTCGCGTAAAAATTGAACGTTAAGTCTCCTGTAAAAATTAAATTTTACTCAAATTTTCCAGCCAAAAAACTTTTTTTTTTTTTTTTTTTTGCAAACTCGGTAAGATAATACTCTTAAAAATCCAAACTCGGTGACCTTGGTAAGTTTTCAAAATCGGTAAGTTCTCAAATTGTAACTCGGTAAAATAGTGTGAGTAGTTGGCTAACTCGATAGAAAGATCTTAACTCGATACAATCTCATAACTCGGTAAGCTTAGGAAAATTTGGGCAAAGTTTCCCCTAGAAATGAGCCACAAAAAACCTTACTCGATGAACGATAAGGTAAAGGTTAACTCGCCAATAACAATCCTAACTCGCTAAAATTTAAGATCCAAACTCGGTAAGTTTTTTTTTATATTCTAACTCGATAAAAAATAACCCAAACTCGGTAGAACTTAAATCCTAACTTGACAGAAAAGTTCAAACTCGCTAAGAAAGCTCCAAACTCGATAAAACCAAGAACCTAACTCGATAGAAATACGATGAACAGTAACCTAAATCACAAAAATCACTTTTATACCAAGTTTTTTCTACCAAATCAAACCTAAAACAACCTATATTATCCCTAGGCGATTGATACCACTTGTAGGACCGTAGAACAACCTAAATCACTATAGAATGAAGCCTAAATCTTATAGGATATATCAACCGTACAAATTTTCATTCGTGTTTCCATTTTTTAACCTTTACGCAGAATACGATTGGAATGTAGGTTCGATAGCATCAAAGCATTCGTCTTCTTAAAGGTCACGTCCATTTCAAAGTTGATTAAATATATGAAACTCAAAACAGAGTATTTGATTATAAACTATTCATAAGTAACATCATGTTTGATGTTTATTAAACTAAGATCCCACTCTAAGAATCAAATTTCACTAAAATATCTAAACGACAAGTGACAAAAAGAGTATCTATAGTAGGACGACTTGATCAAGTTCATTACATATATTTATTCCACCAAAAACGTCACTTTATCCTTATGGAATCAGTACATGATTATCTATATCTATATATATATAAAGAATGAGTTCCCCTATTGAATGTGAGCATTAATGTTACAAGTCAAGAAAGTCAAATATGATGTATAAGCTCATAATTTTCGTGCATGTCAAGCTTATTTTGAAGCTTCTACATAAATATAAAAATACAAAAGGTCTCAATTGAATGTTGTGATGGTTCGGTTTTGATGCAAACTTTCTAATTTCCAGGTGCACTTAATGTAATTAAGTAGTGCGAATTGAATTAGTCTTTTAGTTTGCTCAATCTTTTCATATTCATATGTTATATAAAACATTTGGCTAATGAGCAAGTATAAATATGTATTTTGATTCCTGATTTCCTCTTCACAAGTTATGACTCACAGTAAGAGATCAATTTCCGTAGTATATTTTTTACCGACTACAACAAAATCACATCCACTTTCCTATCCCACGTCACAGTTACCGACAGTCACCAACCATCTCAAACACAAACAAGAATTGAACACAAACGATACTACCAAGAGACCTTGGATCTGTTCAACTTTTATACAAGTTTTTAAAGATTTTTCTAAGTTTGAACACAAAACCCATCAGTGGTCTTAGATACAAAATCAAAACATAAAAACAACCTACCTGATACCTTTTACAAGATCTTTAAGCCGGAAATAAATTAACACATAAATTGAACATAAGCGACAAGACAAGATAGTTTGTAGTTTGTTATTTTTCAAAGAAAATGAAAAGGGTTTATTTGGATTGTGTTTCGAAATAAGAGTTAATGTTTGAAGGGTTCATTATTCGAGCAGAAAGTCACAAAGAAATGGTCTTTTGTGTTGTTGTTCGGTTTCTATTAAAGATTATGAAAGAGTTTATAGCTGTTGTGCCTAGAATTTATCTTGCGTTTTTCAGATTTCTGGCTTTGTGATGGAGATGATGGCGCTTATTTGTTGATGAGAGAAAAATGGTATTGGTGGCTGCAAAAGGTGTGTGTTAGATTAGGTTAAATGAAAGAAATTAGGGTAATGCTATTAGGAATGCATAGGGTGGCCATTGCTATCCTAATCGGCAAGTGGGCTGAAAAAAATGGCCCCAAATTAATTATGCTATTGTATTGCATGAAGTCCACTCAAAATTTGAATATACCATGTATAAAAAATAAAAATAAAAAAGGACACTTACAAGTTACAATCACACTCTTTATACAAAAGAAAAGATTTACTAGAATCACCATGAAAAAAGTCAATTTTTTATATAGTGTGGGCATAATCGAACCGAATTTGTCAAAATCAAATCAAATCGAATTAAAAATTCGGTTCTCGGTTTGGATATGCATTTGCCTATTTGAACTAAAAACCATTACAATTTCTTACTTTGAAAATGGGCTAAAATGTTATCCGAAATTTATTTTTTTTGATACACAATGGATACCACTTGGTATAATGAGTGATATTTTGGATTTATAAATTATAATAACAAATTAAAAAATTTAAGATTTGCTTCTCGAGAGATTAGTTTTGCTTCTACAAACGAAAAAGGTTGCGCTTTTACGGATAAGTTGTTAGATCTGTATTGCTATGTGGAAATGATTATGGTTTTATAATGTGCCTTTATATTTTGTGATATAGGTTCTCTAGAAGCGAGAAGCGGAAGTTGAGTTCAATGAAGCCTTTTGTAGTTTTTTCACTTTTTAGTTCTTTTGATTGTTTTTATTACATCGTTAATCTTTGATGTATTTACATTGTTAGTCCTTAATTTTCTTTTTAAAATTTTATGTAATGTGTTTTTCAACAATGAAATTTATTTTTATTTAAACATGTTGTTTTATTCGAAATAAAAGGAAAATGAATAGCATTGTAGGAAACAATAAATTGTAATGCGAAACCATGGTCTCAAACGTTATGATTACTTTACCGATTTCCCACAATAAAGTTTACAAACAAAAGCATCGTCGACAACATGACACATTGATTTGGTAATCTTGGGATCACTTTTTCCCAAAATGAAGCTAATGTTACTAATTTCATATAGCGAAAATGAGAATATGAATGATGGGTTTACTTATAATAATATCATTCTTATATGCTCTAAAGATAATATAAGAATTAGTAATGATATTTGGGTTCAACAAGTTTATTACAATGATAATGATAATGACAGAAAACTGAAATATAAATTAGTTATTACATAACCATCGAATATACAAGAAGAAGTTACCCATGTTTATTATGAACGATTAATAAACTTTATTCATTTTTGATACTATTGATGACACTCAATTGCAAATATATTCTTACAAGGAGGGTTAATGAGTCCTAAAAGCCTTTTCCCGTATACATTAGCCTATAAAATAATTATATTTTCCTACTAATCCTTTGTTAATTATAACTATATACTAAAAGGAGGGCTCTTCCCCCCCTCTTCTCCCCAATTACTTTAACCACACTTTATGGTACAAACACATTAGCATGCATTACTACCAAAATTGCTTCCCCACAAACTTTTTTTAAGTTGCTACAGTGCATTTGGGTGTATGTGAACAGTGTTAGCAATAGTGTTTTGCTCCTCCCCAACTTCTTCTTCCACACCCACACACACAGGCACACATATATTGATCAACGACCAAAAAATATAACGGGGATGTTCTTGAAGTTTCTTCCGCACACACACGCACATACACAATTGGTAGATCACAGTTTCTCACACGCAGAGACTGAATCGGTCGCTTTTCTGAAATTAGGGTTACTCCAGGTACGTTTTTTATTTTGTTTATTATGGTTTGCTTTTAGTTGATTAATTGTTTAATTGAGTTGTTTCTTTTCGAATTTTTTTAAATTATGAAATTAGGGTTTTGTTAGAATTTAGGGTTTTTGTTAATTTGGGAGGATGTTATGGTGGTACTATGTAAATTTCATTGTTTTAACTCATATATGCTTGATTTTTAATGAAGAAAGGATTTTTGTAGGCAACTTGAAAAACAATTTGAGGAAGGTTTTGGGTGCTTGAGGATATAAAAATACATATGCAGATAACAAGATTAGAAATTAAAGGTATGTTCTAATTAAATGATCTATTTGATTCTTCTTATATTTTCAATATTTTTTCCCCACGTTTTTAATTTTTTTTTGTTATGGGTTTCGGCTGAAGGGATCACAGAAGTCGGTGCGGGGTTTATAATGGTGTGTTTGGATGTGTATGTTTAGATAAAATTTGATTTTGATTATACCTTAAAAAAAATTTGCCTGGGTTTGTGTTTATTTTTTTGGGTTTTTGGAATTAGGGTTATTGGTTTGGTAAAAATTGTTAGTCTTATTCTTGAGGTGAAACTATTGTTAACATAGATATGTAAGTAAGTAACTGAAAATTCAATCATCTTTGTGTTCTTTGTAGAATGGTGGTGGGTAGGTTGAGACTAGAGGAATTATAGTTGTAATAAGCAATAACAGTTGCAAGATTAGGTAAAAAACTAATGTTTAGGTTTTTAAATCTAACAACATTAATAAGAATAAGCTTCTTGGCTTCAGTGAAACACTTGCGGAGATCATTATGTCTGTGTTTGTTTAACCTTATTTTTATGGTTATAGGCTTATTGAACATTCGAAATCTAATTAGCTGATTTTTTAGCCTTAAGAGCTTATGAACTAAAATGATCCTTTAGGCCAAGTTCATAAGCTCGCAAGCCTTAAATTTGAACTTATTAGCTTTTCATACTGAACCATAAGCTGGAAATGTAAGCTATAACTAGCATCCACTCTTTATTGGTAATTCGATAACCTGCTTAATAAACTTTCTAAACAGGACCAAATTTGTGTTCCGTAGCTAACATGATAATGTGATACAGGGCAAACAGTTGGGGAATTGACCATGTCATTGATCACTGCAGGTATACCTTGCTGCCTTGAGCTTGCGAGGTTGCTTACTTGAGCTTATGGCGCCATATGTTCCTCGACTTGAACAGGCTATGACTGATGTTGAGGTAATTTTTAATTAACTTTTATATGTACCATGGTTTTTTTGGGTTGAAAATATGTGTTATTAGTTGTTGAAGTGCTTATGTGCTAATTAGCAGTTTCATATAAGCTTTAGTTGTACCATTGGTGTTGGCAATAGGCATCACAAGAGCAAACATAGGAGATACTAATATTGGAATCAAGAAGGAACCAAACTAAGATTTTTAAGAACTCTTTGTAATTTGCAATTGTTCTATTTTTAATATGTAAATGGCAGTTGCGAAAGGTGGTCCTAAAATGAGATTTCTTTGTGTAGGTATGCGCTGCTAAAATGAATCTGAGTGATGAAGTTGACTTGGAAGATTATGTTTCTCGATCCGACAAATTTAATGCTGCTGAGGTAACTTTTTGTTATTACTCTGTCTATCGGTCCCATCTCTTTTGCATTATTTGATCCTTAATGTTACCTACAGATATCAGCAATTTGCCAAGAAGTAGGCATGCATGCAGTGCGCAAGAACAGATATGTTATTCTTCCCAAGGACTTTGAGAAGGACTGCAGTTTCTTTTAGCTCAAAAGCAGGATGCGAGATTTCAAACAAGCTCGACGACTCAGCAGTCACCCAAAGAAATTATGTGGAAGGTAAATTTGCTATTATCTATCACATTTCATTTAGTCCTCAACAGAAATGTAATGTACAAAAGTCAAGCTTCACAAAAAAAATTTTGAAGGTCTTCCGTTGATCAGTGGTATAATCTTTTAAAGGTAGGAAAATGTGATGGTTGTGCAGGTTGGCTGATGGGCCAAACCAGATCGTCAACACTTTAGCTTTTTTGAATGTAGGGTGACGCACGACAAGTCAGATATGCAAGTTCAGGGGTTGTCAGATCACAGTGATAATTAATGTCAAATCAAAGAACAGAACCGGTCAAAGAGCTATTGGGATGTCAGATCAATATCAACTTAGTCTACCTCGATCCACTGAGCATTGAGATACCAGCAACACCAGGGCCTGCAATTGAGGAACGAACATCGATAGCGAGCTGAGAACAGAACACCACGTGTAAGTGATTTATTTTATGCCAAGGTGTTATTGATGGTTTTCTTATAATTTATTCCACATTTAGGGTACCCAGCATTAAGTGCAATAGAACAAAAGCAATAATTAACTTAAAGAGCACAAGGAAAATATAAAAAAAATCATGATGTTACTTTGTCAATTACGTGAATCCTGATGGTTTTTCCGTTTCAACTTTGCAGTTACGAGCTTCCAGATTCAAAAGATTGTGGAGCGTATGGACACGCCTCCCCTGGTCGCAGGCAAACGATTCTTTTCAGTGCCACATATCCTTCTGAGGTTCAGGTTAGTCCCTTACTTAGCTTATCAAATATTCAACTCCAGTAGCATGATTAGTATGCCTTTTTTGTTACCCGACCAGGATTGTATGGTTTTTGTGTTGCTGGAACATTATAGGTGATAGCAGCCTGCATCTTGGAGGGGAATCATGACCCGATTAGTGTTTTGTAGCCATGAGAGGTTCGTACCCTTTTATCCGGTTACGCATTTGCAAAAGTACTTATTTGCATTGTCGATATATATATGTCTAATAATCAATATACTTTCTCATGAATATTAATCAATATAATAAAAATAAGTGATATTTAGTACAAATACTATATAAGTAGTAACAAAATTATGATAAAATCATAGTCAGATGTATGTACAATTAGATTAAACAGAATGCATATGCTTAGGTCACATGTAAGTTCAAATAAGAAATGATGACTTTATGTCTTTATCATTGATTTATTTGTAGCAAACTTTGGTCATTTGTTGGTTTTCATTAATATTTGTTTTCTTTGGCAGGCTCCACTTGGGTGTATTGCTTTTGGCTCGATACGAGAGGATGCTTTAAAGGGAAATGACAATGCAGTTCTTTGATTGACAGAAAATTCTATGATGATTAGTTTAATAATCACAGGTCAGTCACTTATTGGAGCAAACAAAGTATTTTAAGTGATTCAATCAACTTATAAGGCACAAAACAAATACGATTGTGTGTCATGCAGTTTATAGATATAAGTAAACGCCTATTCAGAAATGTGCAGGGTACTTACAGAGTACTTAAAACTGCTACTCCGCTTAAATAAGCACAAAAGCAGAAAAACATATCCTTATAAAATGTATTTTCAGCGTTGGTTTTTAGATATGACGAATAGGGGTGTTTGGATTTAGAGCTAAAAATAATGTTGCCATCTATAAATAAAGAAATAGATCTGCCTAATAAAGCTCCAGCCATATTAAAAAGATCACTTAAAGATTTATCGACTTATTGATATTTGTAGAATCAAGAAGCTCACTTTTTCCAGATTATGAACTTATTGGTTTAGGCTTTTAACGAACTTATGTTTCTTTCAGTTTCATGCCGATCACAACATTTCTTTCAGTTCCTATATTGTGTAATAGCCCTTGAATTAGATGAAGTTATGTTATTAGGGTCGGGTCAAAGTAGTATTGATTTAGGGAACAACAAGTCGAGGGACATAAATAAAAGAAAGACTTTTAACTACGCTGTTTAATTTAAGGAGTTTGGGTCAAGCTTTAATCTATAGTGTTTTTATGTGACAGATAACACTGTGGCTCTCGACAAACACAAGCACAGCCAGAAAAAATAATATATATTTCCTAAATATAATATAAAATCTGTCAAAGATAACAGTTAAAACTATAAGTATCGATGAATAAAAGAAAAGATTAGTAGCGTCGGTCACCAAAAAAAATTATAAGAAGAATACACTAAATGGTCTTACTTATTAATGGTATGTTAATGGAGCGGGAAAAAAGTTATAGGAAGAATCCACTAAATGGTTGTTAGATATGTGGCGATAAATCTGTTTTAAGAGGTGTTTGGAATTGAATTTTAAAACTGTTATCAGATTTCAGCTTGCTACTTTGTGCTATAACAAATGTATTTTGTATATTTTTATGACTTTCAAAGGTATTGCAGGTCGCTACTGATGATGGCAGCTTGGCCATGATTGCCATTTTTTTTGGGCTACGTCCATGCCCCAAAAAAAACGTTAGGTGCCGGCCAGTATCCAATGCCTTATTCCCCACACCTCTCTCTTATTCATCATTCATGATGTGCATTGGTTTTGTGCATCTATAATCCTTTGGGTATAATAAGCTGCTGAACCCGCAGTGGGTCACATCAATGTGTATCTTGGCGAGGCAGCACAACTATGTGCTAGCAGCCATGGCGTGTCGGGTGCATTTGCAGTTGCTCAATGGACTTACTGAGCTTGAACCATGGCAAGCATATGCTACTCAACGGGGTTCAAAGTTGGTGTATTATGAAATGGTTAAGATGGTAATTTTGTTTCCTATTAGTTGTTTCTTTGGGAACTCAGTTCAGGTTTGGATTATGGGTTGGCTCTAACAATTTACCGCTACCGTTGCACCACTGCAGTCGCATCCCCACCGCCTTCATGCAGCACCGTAGGTATATTATGACTTTGAAACTTTCAATTTACTTATTAGATGGTTAATAGCATTAGGTTTTGGCATAATTTCATCCTACTCTTTTTTTATTACAGAGTTTGTAGGCAAATTTAGGATTGCTCAAAATAACCAAATAAACAAATTGCTTAAAATGTCTAGGACTGTGATGGATTGGGATGTTGTTTTTGTTGATTGTTAAGCATGTGAACCTTAACAGGAAACATAGAAAGCAATATGGAAATAGTGCCTGCGTTTGTTTTTTACAAGCAAATCATCATGGGAAAAAAACAATCAGGAAGAGGTGTAATTTTTTTGCGTTTGTTAAAATTGTTTGTGGTCATTGTTAAACTTATATTATGCAGGCTCTTTGAATGAGGCATTGTTTTTCTAAAAGAAATTTAGGCTGTTTAGTGCCATTATGTGTATTCAATAGTTCAGATTTAGTGAACTTCAACGTGAGCATGCCAGCGTATGTTTTTATCCCATAATGTTAAGTGATAATGATTTTGATTATACCTTAAAGAAAATATGGTGGGTTTATTTTTAATTGGCATAGCGGCGGTGATTGCCATGCTGTTGTTGCATCATTGTTTGGTTACTGAAATTTGTGCACACCCACGGATATTGAAGCAGAATTTCCTGTCCTCTAGCAAAAACCGTATGCTACGGTTTTATGAGCCTTTAAAGTTCATGCAGATGCAAATACTTGGGTATGATTCCAGGTTCAGTATTTGACACATGTCTGTTTCTTGCTTAAATGTAGGTTCCTATGAACCAGTCAACAGAGCAAGGTGGTACATGTTCGAAGATTCTCAAAACACCTTTGCTTTCTGATGTCATTCAATGTAGTTGGCATGTAAGTTCCAATTGTTCATGTTTGTTGGTCAACCCGTGTGTTTCATTTCTTAAGGTTCAAAACAGGTATCTAACAAGCTCTAATGTTTTTCTGATTATTAATAGGTATTTATGAAAGTATTGTTGGGAAATGGCGTTGGAATTAGCATTGGACCCAAAACCATTTTGATCCTTTAATCAAGGAGTTTATGAAATTCATGGTGATGATCACAAAAACGTAAGTTCAATGTATCATTTACCATCATATTTGTTTAAAGCTTCAACTAAATTGTTTATAACCAAATTGTCATGCAAAATTGGGTCGTAGATCCAGAATCGGGATTTAAACTGATCTTTAAACTGAATTACTATCTTTATCTCTACATGTTCCGGATTTTCTTCAACTTTCTATATGAATGACATTTACCTATATTCTGATACACGGTAACTATGTTGCAGTGTTGAAGGTGCTATTTAAGAACCAGCTTAAAACAGTCTTAGTTGGAACACCTGCTGATGTTCAAGGTGCTATTTTTGCAGACCATGGCTAATTTAAACCGCTCAGGTATCAAGACCATTGCAAGGTCAACTTGCCACATATCAAAAGAGAAAAATACAAATGCAAGCTCAGGTCCTTGCATGTTAAAATGCGAAGTTTGCAGAAGAAAAGGCAAAGTTGGAGGCAGTGGCTTTGACGCTATCAAGTTCTATAGAAATTGCAAGTTGAGAGTGGGAATTGAGACTTTCAAGTCTTCCATTCAATGGTGCTTGGTTTTAAATTAGCCATGGTCGTGATACCCAAGCATTTAAGGGTGACCACAGAGCCAAAGAGTCTGTTTTTTTACATGCATAAAGACCGGACATTGCACAAAACTTAAAGTGATTTGGCCAGGTTGTTCTGTGGCCATACGGTTTTTATAATGTATTGTTTCATATATTAAGGAGGTGTTTGTAAAGCTCATATGGTAGCTTCGGACCTCTTTTTTTTGCCTAACTTACGTATACAAACAACCCGCGGCAACGCGCGGGCTTAAAACCTCGTTAAATTACATTTATAGCTCAGAATCGTCATTAAAATGTTACTAAACATTTTGTTCGGTGTGTTGCGGGGGATAGATTAAAGAACGTTGAACTCCATGTAAACTATTATCGTGTATATACTCAAACTGAGGTACATCATGTTCTAACTTTTAATATATTAATATGAGTACGCATTTGAAAGTGGTTTTTTTCTTTCTTTGTTATAGCCATCCAAATGAATAAAATAACCTGATAAATGAGAAATTGAAGGTGGATTATTATTTGACTGTAAAACTATATATTGTTGAGTTCCATTCAGTATAGATTTGTGATTTTATTATAAACTATTGCTTAATATGTCATGAGGTTATCATGAAACAAATGTACATATGCATATTAACTCCTCAAAAGTGTGATTAGATGGTTCTAAAACTTTAATAAATAAACAATGAAATAAAATAAAATAAAATAAAAAGTTGTGTGAACACCTTTTTATGTCAAACACATTTTTGAGTATTTTTCATATGAAACATTTCTATTTGTAAAAGCTTAATAAAACGAATTTTTTAGTTTAACACTTTACATTTCGCGACTAATATTAACACATCTAATTAACCGTTACCGGACTAATGCTACTTCATGGTAATCAAAGCCCGTGCATCGCACGGGCCATGCTGTCTCGTTGTATACAAAATTTAAGTTACCTCATATTAAATAAAATAATATATGCAATAAATATCACATTTATTTTGGTATTGAAAACGTTAAAATACAAATTGGTATTCTCTCCAACATAAATAAGTTGTGATTCTTTCTAATGGAGTCTTTCTTGCCCAAATAGACAGGAGTAGCCATGCTGTCTCGTTGTATACAAAATTTAAGTTGTGATTCTTTCTTATGGAGTTATGGTGTGTTTAGTTTGAGAGAAATACTCAATTTTTTCAAGAATTTTTCATTTGAAAATGAAAAAAGTGAAAACCCGTTTATTCGCATTTTTTTCCAACAATTTTCAAACATAGTGAAATTCTTGTTTTCAAAATTTTAACTAAAAAATTGAAAAGCTCATCCTACTCTTCTCATTTTTTTTCTTTCTCATTTATTTCTCAATAAAAAGAGATGAGATCTGTTCAATATAAAGCACACATCATTCTAACTCTGATCTCTCGTTTCATCTTCTACAGCGTACCGCCGCCGCCACCGGCCGCCGTTATAACTCCAACTTTTCATTTTTTTTTAAAGAAAAATATAACTCTAATTAAACGGGTTTTCAAAATTCTTAATTCTTTCCTATAGAGGAAAAATCATTCTCTTTTCAAGGAATTTAGAAACAGAAAAATAAGAAAAAAATTCTATAACTAAACGGCACCTTAACTTTTTGAATTTTCTTTTTTCTATTTTGCATGTGTTTGTTATGCTAGCAGTTATAAATTTTGTAATTATGGAATCAATAAAGGATCTTAACGAATTACAATCACATTCACATCTTGCAACTATATGAAGTGTGAATTCTCTTATATAAGAAGAGAATAAATAAAATGGACAATTCAATCTTTGAGGAGTTTTTAATCAGACTAGTAGGTTATCCGCGCGTTTAAGCGGCAGGTACCTTAAAATAAATGTTAGTGATATCAAAAGGCAAAAGTGATAGCTAGGAGTTGTAAACCGTTCGGGCTCGAGCCCGTTTGGCCCGTTGCCCGTTCGGCTTGAATATTTGTATAATATGCTTTATTATTTGTATTAGTGACATTTAATGCATGAATTATGTTTAAATTGGTTGTACATAATTTGTATTTCTTATATAAGAGGTGTTTTAATAACTAAATTAATTGTATTTATTAACAAGTTAATTAATTGACTATATTAAATATTGTATTTAATGTTAGTAAATGTGTTTTAATTAGTGGGGCAATCGCATATCTACCCCTAACAAATACAAAATCCGCATCATGCCATTCCGTTATATCGAGTATTTGTATTGTTGTAGGTCTTGATCACTATACGACAAGCTAGAGTTGTGTCGCTAAAGTGGAGAAGACAGACAAGTTTGACCATTTAAAGTGTGAGATATGTGTTAAGTCTAACAACATGAGAAGGTTAAGACATCTTGTTCATTGAATACATTTTCCATTTCGTTGACGCACGCATCGGTAGTGGGTCTGTTATTTTAAAGGATTTCTTATAATTTAATTTTCAAGATTTTAAACCATGTTCATATGGTGTCGTCGAATGTAAAAATTATGTAGTAATAAAGTTTTACTCGTGTTACGACAAACATGTGCATTTGGAAAGAAAGGAATGTTCGGGTGTTTGGCAAAAAAGTATCGAGTACAAATAAAATTGTTCAAGACATTCAACTAAAAAGCTCCGAGTGGATCGTTCGAAGAGCAAATAAATATAAAGTGATTGATTGGCAACTTTGGTTAAGAGACCCCATTAGTATTCGTCTACAGTAAGGTATATCAGCATTTTATTTCTTGTGCACTGGTGATTGTTTTGGCTACTGAGAAAGAAAAAAAATGGATTCTGCAATCATACATTCTTAAGTGGGTTAGTGGCTTTTCATTATGGTATAAAGGATTTTTGCTTCATATTATGACATTGCCCATCAATGACATGGTTTTCATATGACATCAGTATAATCCATATGGTCCATGTTGCATTTTTGGCATTATAGGATATTGGTCATTGAAAGAGTGTGGCCAGGTGATTTGTTAGTCTTGCGGACAGTAATGGCTTCCTTATACGTATGGCTTTGAACTAGTTATGTTTAGGCTTTTTGATTTGGAAGGTTATGATGTAAGTTGTAATGTTTTTGTGTAATTTTGTATTTTCTGTTTGGGACCTTCTTTTTAATTGTCTTGTTAAGAAGGGGGTTGCCATTTCTCTTGTATTTTGTTCTTGTCGTTCCTTTTTATAAAATTGATGCCTTTCCAAAAAAAATAATAATAATCGTAAAAATACCATATGAAATATAATGGGTAATTGCATCGCAAGAATCATGAATCAATTAAAGTACAAAAGACATATGAGGTTAATGGAAATGTATGCAATCTGGCAACTTTTTATTGGTAGTTATAGGAAATAAACTATCGCACATAAGATATCCTATAACTCATTTTTTTCATAACTCAATTTGCATGCATATACCGTCATCCACCTCACAACAATTAATTTTGCAAAAAGGAAGATTCAAAGAGAGGCTATGTTTGACGACAACCCTTTTGAAAGTATATCGCCATGAATCCCTTATGATTCCTAGATATACAAAGAAGATGCAAAGAAAAAAAATGGAGGAGAAAGCCATTAATTTATGAGTTAGAAGAAGCAGTGAGGGAATAGGTTAACGGGGTGAGGTGATTATGGGCTTTTACTACATTTTGGATTGGAAAAATAAGGAACAATTTTAAGGGGAACGAAATTAGACATGGTGCAAACCTGACTTTAGCGTATGTAAGTGAAATAAAACCAGAAAAGATTTATCGGGAAAGTAAATCATCTAACATATTCATATTATCGGATATTGTAAATATATCGCGACTGTTGTTTACCTGACACAAAGTATCACATCAATTGGTCATCCGGAATCTGTAAACGTTCGCATGTATCGATTTCTATCATTTGCTATATTGTTTGAATCATATTCATTGTATTCTATCACTAGTTTGGAATTGTTGTTTCCAATTTAAAAAGGTGGGCAAATGAAAAAGGAAAAGGTAGTCTTGTTATTCTTGATTTTGGAGCATGGAAACTCAAAAAATGCACTTTGAAACACTTGGGGTGAGAGAATGTACACAGTGGAGCGTCTTTCATGATAAATGACAACTTAAAGTTTGTAATTGTTAGTATGAAATTGCTGATAGAATTGATTTGTTATCATATTGAATAAAAATATATGGGATTTTTTTTTTTTTTTTTTTTTTTATTGTGTATATTGATAAAATCATCATGAACTAATGATATGGTTTTCTTTGTGTTGCTCAAATAGTCGTATACCATGTATTGCACCTTGCAGCCACATTTCGGACATGGGTTAGCATGCACCAACAAGGCAATAGTGTCAAAGTTTGTCGAATATGAAGTGCGGTCTCTTTTTTTATCTTTCAAAGTAGGTTAAACCTGTATGTTGTGAATCACGTGGTCCTAGCTAGTCCATTCGGTCCATCAAATAACACAATTCTGTTGTGTTATCCAGCTGATTCCGTCAATCCTTTTGCAACTTAATTGGGGTTATGTTGTTAGTTCCACATATATTTTTAGAAGTATTGCTAAGTTATGTAAAACAGAACATAAAAAGTGTATTGCGAGATTGTAACTTGTTCTTGCTCTTATTATAAACTATTGCTAATTTATAGGTACCAAGGAACAAGGATGTTTCCCAATATGCTTCAAGGAAATCCACCTACAGCCCCTCCAACATTAATCTAATAAATCCCAGTTGATCAAACATACATTGGTGTGTTACATGTTATTTGAAAGATACATTACTGTAGAATTAATAGAACCGTATGTCTTCAATCAATAAGTTCGGTACATGTGAATGAATAAATAAGATACAATATGGGCCAACGGGCCTAAATACCCAATACTAATCGTCTAACACTCCCCCGCAGTTTGAGCGGGAGGAGACCGAACACTCAAGCTGTCACGAAACTCAGCAAACAAGGCAGACGGTAAACCATTGGTAAAAATATCAGCATACTGAAACCGAGAAGGAACATGTAGAACTCGAACTTGACCAGTAGCAACCAATTCACGAACAAAATGAATATCAATCTCAATGTGCTTCGTCCGCTGATGCTGAACAGGATTAGAGGACAATACACGGCACTCACATTATCACAATAAACAATAGTAGCAGAGGACAAAGGTGTATGAAGCTCACGAAGTAAATTCCGAAGCCAACATATCTCAGCAACAGCATTGGCAACACCACGATACTCAGCCTCAGCACTGGAACGAGAAAGCGAAGGCTGACGCTTAGAGGACTAGGAGAGCAAGTTGTTGCCAAGAAAAACACAATAACCTGATGTAGATCGTCTGGTAGTAGGGCAACCCGCCCAATCAGCATCCGAATAAGCACCCAAGGACTCAGTAGTAGAAGAAAATAACTGTAAACCATAATCCAGAGTCCCCTGAACATACCGTAAAATCTGCTTGAGAGCATTGAAATGAGGCACTCGAGGATCATGCATATATAGACAAACCTGCTGCACAACATATGTAATATCAGGTCTAGTGAAGGTGAGATACTGAAGAGAACCTACAAGATTGCGATATAACTTAGGATCAGAAACTGGATCACCATCATCACCCAATTTAGACTCGGTGTCAACAGGAGTCCGAGAAGGATTACAACCAACCATATGTGCATGCTCCAAAATCTCCATAGCATACTTACGCTGTGACAAAAACATCCCAGAAGAGTCACGCGTAACCGACACACCCAAAAAATAGTTAAGAGCACCCAAATCAGTCATAGAGAACTCCTTATGCAAGGAAGCAATAATCCGCTTTAATTAACTATCAGAGGAAGCAGTGAGCACAATATCATCCACATATAGTAACAGAAAAGCAGTATCATCACCCTATCGGTAAATAAATAAAAAAGAATCACACCTACTCGGAGTAAACCCAACAGTAGTAATGTAAGTAGCAAACCGCTAAAACCATGCTCGAGGTGCCTAATTAAGACCATAAAGAGACCTCTGTAATACACAAACATAATCCGGATGCTCTGGATCCCGAAAACCGGGAGGTTGATGCATATAAACAGTTTCGGCTAAATCTCCATGTAAAAACGCATTCTTGACATCAAGCTGATGAACAGGCCAATGTCGAGAAATAGCTAAGCTAAGAACAGTCCGAATTGTACCCGGCTTAACAACCGGACTAAAAGCTCATCAACATCAACTCCCTCAATCTATGTGCTACCATTGGCAACAAGACGTGCCTTGTACCGACTAAGAGTGCCATCAGCCAAATACTTATGGCGAAATAACCACATACAACTAACAACATTAACACCATCAGGTCGAGGTACACGTTTTCAAGTTTTATTCTTAACAAGTGCATTATACTCATCATATATAGCATTTCGCCAATTTGGATCATTAAAAGCATCCTTATATGACCTAGGTGAAGGAGAAACAGTAGACACATGACAAGCATACTTAGGATTAGGACGAGTTGTCCCGACACGAGAACGTGCGACCAGGATGAGTAGATACAATAGGTGGAGGTGTAGGAATAGGAACATGATCATTTGGTGGAGACAGTGGAGGTGTAGGAACAGGAACATGATCATTTGGTGGAGACGGTGGAGGTGTTGGTGGTGCAGGTGATGCAGGTATGGTGACAGGTGGAGTTATAGTTGGGTTTAAATTAGGACCAATAGGTGTGGTGTTGATAATAGTGGAAATGAGAATGGAAGAATCTTCCAAAAAATCATAGGAGGGGGTGGGCTTGGATTGGTTGGATTGAAACGGAAAAACCGTCTCATCAAAGGTAACATGACGAGATATGATAATTTTATTGGTGTTAAGATCAAGGCAATGATAGCCAAAATAATTGGCAGCATGTCCCAGAAATATTGCAGGTGTAGCACGTGGTCCTAATTTATGGTTGGTATCTATATGTGGGAAACAAAGGCATCCAAAGACACGAAGAACACTATAATCAAGTGTAGCACCAAAAGTCGAGTAAAGGGTATTTCATTATTAATGGCACGGGAAGGTAATATATTCAATAAATAAACAGCAATATTAAGAGCCTCGGTCCAATAGTTTGGTGGTAGGTATGCTTGAAACAACAAAGTACGAATAAGATTATTGATGGTACGAATCATGCGTTCAGATTTTCCATTTTGTTGAGATGTGCGAGGACAAGAAAATCTAAATTGGATGCCATGGGTGGAAAATAATTTATGAAATGCAGTATTATCAAACTCACCACCATGATCACACTGAAACGATTTAATTTCACACTTAAGCTGAGTACGAACATAACTACGAAACAACTAAAATTTAGACAAAACATCAGATTTATTCATTAACGGATAAACCCAAACATACTGAGAGTAATGATCCAGAAACAAAACATAATACTTGAAACCAGAAAGACTCGAAATTGGGGACGTCCACAAATCCGAGTGAACAATGTCAAAACAAGAAGTAACATAACTAGACGAACTAAAAAACGGAAGCTTCACATGTTTACCAAGCTGACACGCATGGCAAAGAATGGGAAGCTTATCTTTATTAAAAGAAATAGAATCACTAGACACAAGACGCCGTAACACTTCACTCCCTGGATGTCCAAGTCGTTGATGCCACGTATACTGACTGGTAAGATATGCTTGAGGAATGGGAGAAGGCTTCGTAACAGGATAGAGATCACCCGTGTTATCACAACGGAGGAGTACCCGTCGAGTTAGGAAGTCCTTCACAGAAAAACCAAAAGGATCAAATTCAACAGTGCAATAATTATCACGAACTAATTGACGCACAAAAATTAGATTTTTTACAATGTGAGGAGTGATTAAAACATTATTTAAACGAAGAGGACGAAAAGGGGTAGACAAAATACTATGACCAGAGTTAGTGACGGGAATGAAACGCCCATCACCAACCGCAACAAACGGATAAATGCACTCATTAAGAATATAACTAAGACTATGTATAGAATCATTAAGGTGAGAGCTCGCACCTGTATCCATATTTCAGTTGCCAGCAGCCGGTTCCTGAAGAGTGGTGGTATTAAAAGCATTTGGTAAAAGAGTCTCTTGACTCGAACCCTGTAAACCTGATGCTAGTAGTTGACCTTGGTGAAAACCGACTGGTGATGGCCCTTGCTGAACCATACCTGGACCGAACTGAACCCCAGGTTGTGAACCTGTAAACTGAACCCCCTGTGAGAGACCTTGAACCCCCTGCAACGGCTGAGAACCTGCAGCAAATGGAACCCCCTGTGGAAACAAACCTGTCACCCCAATCTGAACCCCCTGTGGTAAACCGTGAACCCCTTGAGCAACATTATGACCTACCCCATGTGGTAAACCCTGAACCCCTTGTGGAAACACTTGGGCCGAATAGAGAGGCTGGGATTGGTATTGCAGTTGAGCCGGTCCATAAGGATGGTTATTCATAGTATAGGCAACTGGAGATGTATTGGTAGTATAAGCAACAGGAGGAGTTGTTTGGCTAGGCGTAGAGGTAAACCCCAACTTAGCCAACAATTGTCGCAAGGTATCCATATCCGACATAGGAGATGATGAACCGAAAGTACGAGTGAGTAAAGTAGACTTACCATGAACTCCATTGTGAAGATACCGACATGCCTCACCAAAACGACAATGACCTTTAGCAAAAAGAAAACAAGGTTTGTTCACTTTTTCCAAAGGATTAGACGAACGCCAAGCATTATTATTTGCCAATAGAACCATAGGAGAAGCAGATGTAGCAGCCACAAGTGGGTCTTGAACCTTAGATTTCATACGCATCTCTTGCGTGGTCAATAAAGAACGAACTATCTTGAGATCAGGAAAGGGTTTCCTACTATTAATAACTGTAGAAATCACATCATACGTGTTTGGCAAGCCTTCAAGTGCAAACGTAACAATATCGTCATTGCTAAGAGGAGAACCAAGACCATTTAACACGGAAGCAATTGACTCAATTTTCTGAAAGTATGCATCAATTGTTAAGTCCCCAAGCTTCAAATTCCGTAGCTCCGCCTTCAAAGCCATAGCTCTTGGGCGTTTATTGTCTTGAAAAATTGTTGCAAGAGACACCCACGCCTCTTTGGCTGTTTGGGGATTAAGAACAACCAACCGCTTTTGAAGATTCACTGCAAGTGTGGAAAAGATCCAAGACCGAATAATGAAATCAACCTTTAGCCATTCCAGATCCCTAGTTGGTGGTGAAGAAGGTGGAGTAGAGGAGGATTCAGGTGGATCAACAAGATGGTCCAAGATGCCATAGCCATGACAAAGGTGAGAAAAATAATACACCCATTGGGAGTAATTCATCTCATCAACATCAAGTTTGTTGGGAACAAAAGTGGTTAGGTGATTCATAGCCATAAGTTTATCCGATAAGGTGAGAACCGGTGCGGGGGAGTTGTATCCGTAGTCATGGTTAGAAGTTTGTTTATACTGCTGCTACGGTATAAAAACGTCAACTCACAATAATACCTCAATTAATAGCAGGGAACTAATAATAATAGTACGAGGTTAATTCTTTGTCGAATCAGCAAGAATAATAATTAATACTATTCGAATGGTGAAAATCTACCCACGCCGTAAAGAATCACAAGCAATATTAATAATCCAAAGTCTTCTCACAACTTGCAATTAATAACCATCTCCAAATTAAAGTAGTATTAATCGACAGGAAACTTTGACAAATAAAAAACCAATTTGTACCTTCTTGCAGCAGCTTTATTCGACAACAAAAAAACTGTATGAACCCTAAGTAACGAGCCCCCTATCAGTTTTCAACCAGAACCTTAACGAGCAGTACCTGGAAACAGAACACCTTAACAAGCAACCTGGAAACAAACACCTTAACTAGCAGTACCTTTAAATCTTTAAACACGTAGGTCGACAACACACAATGGTCGACAAACAATCAAAACACCCGTCGACAACACAGAAGGTCGACAAACAAATTAACAGAAACTGAAAACGGAATAGAAGCTGAAAACTGAAAACAAATTAACAAACCTTTTCAAAGCTGTCTTACTGATATAAAAGAAAGAACAGTCTTAACCAAGGTTTTCAAGATCGGGATCCTACTCAGGATCGTTTTCGTCTTTGCAAGATCGTGATCGTAAGATCGGATCGGGATCTTAAGATCCTACTATAATGTCATTTTCTTAATAGTTTTGTAATATTATACAAATTTACAAATTATTATATATCATAAACACAAAATTATATGAATGTTCCATCGAATAGTTGTCCTAAATTATTATTATAAATGTTTAATAAGATTAACATGTTGTTTTTTAAATTCTACAAAAAAATAATCCAGAAATTTGCAGTTTTTTAGTTTGTTATCCGAGAAAAGAGGATCGGATCGAATTAGATCTTAAGATCCTTTGGTTAAGATCGAGATCCTATAAGATCTTAAGCTTTCAAAGATCCTATGTAAGATCCGGATCGTTTTTGCTTTGCAGTATCGTAAAATCGTAAGATCCTAAGATCAGGATCGGGATCCTGACAACCATGGTCTTAACTATAACATGCAAGTAAAACATTTTAGTAAATACTCTCTTACATTGTAGGTTAAAATAATGATCTTCCTAGTTACTGGTCAACAATAGTTATCGGTATCTCACTAGTCACCACCTCTGAAATTTTAGGTAACTATCGATCACCAAAAACATCAATTCAAACATGTTACACTCAGACATACATACATTTTTCATCACTAAAGCTACAAAAGTTAAATGACAACTACCATTCCATAAAGAAGTATCGAATGCTTGAAGATATTTAATTATATGCCTAGATGACATTTGTTGACAAGGTGGTGTGTTTTAGGAGTTGGTTGAACAAACATTGTTGTCAACTTTTATGACAATTCTTCAATTTAATCCTTCTTTAGGCCATTGAGCAGGTTCGTCTCATAAATTTATGAAATTTTTGAAGGCTCTGAATGAAATTAAATAATGAGGCTTTTCGATAAGGAATACTATATATAAATTGTCATTATTTATAAGATATAATGCAATTAGTTAGCTAAATGTTTTAACATATTACTCATTTAAGATACTTTCTTATCTAAATACTTTTTTTTTAAATATGCGTATACATGCATATAATTATTAACAGGACAAATTTTGAGGCCCTTAAAAATTTTGGGGCCCTGTGCGGTCGCTCACCTTGCACACTTTTAAAGCCGGCCCTGCCATTGGGTTTACACTATTTTTGTTCTTGTTTAGTTTCTTTCGGGGATTTAGCATTATGCATGTTTTGTAGGATTTGGTGGTCGACTTCAGGTCCTCCTAGTTTGATATGCCTTTTCTGTGGGGCTCATCCTTGAGTAGTCAAATTTGTTTTTGTGGGCTATATCAGATAAACTTGAAGGTTGGATTTTTGTTTGATATATTGAATCTTATTCATTTTATAAGTTTTATAAGGTTGTCAAATATTCTGATCATGTTGGACATGCTGCTAAACTAGTGATGCAAATTATTTAGTAGTTTCGAGTAGCTTGGCTAATAGAGATTTGTGTGCTGGAAGTGAACTTTCTCTTTATTATCTGTGATATGTTCTTATTTCTTGGTTTAGTTTTTATTTTTAATAAAATAAAACTCTTATGCTT
>JARVZY010007665.1:17500-22381 GCA_030686995.1 Artemisia argyi | reverse complement strand
TTAAGCGGTATGATGCAAACTTTAGCAGTCTTTGATTATGATATGAATACTGAAACTCTAATAACAATCTAAAATTGCACTTATTTTCGAGTATTTGTATCAATATATTTTACAAACCTTCCATACCAAAAAACATAGTTACTTGAACATAGTAACCGCAAACCCTTGCAAATCAAGTTCAAAGTAACAAAAACCACAATCCAAAATTTTAAGACGAAAATGCATGTGCATCATCTTAATGGCCTTTTAAGACAAAAAACACATGTGCCTTATCTTAATGACATGTGTAAGTGTAATTTTGATATGGTAGAAAATGAACATATCAAACAAGGAATAAACAATATATACACTTTACATATGTGGTCAAGTTCATTTATTAAGATATGGTGCATGCATTTCCATCTTAAAAATTTGGCAACTGTTGCTGCAATCTTGAATTTGCGAGGTTTTAGGTGTTAAGTATACATGTTCTTAGGTATGATAGGTTTGTTAAATATCCTGTTTCATATGGATGGAGATTCCGACAATACTAGCAATCTTGATTTGTTAAAATTAAAGTTTCATGATAAACTTTTTTAAAAACGTCGTTTTGGTTCGCATCATACCCTTAAGTGAAGAAAGACAATTCATATTTGTAAAAGATGCAAGCAGAAAGGACTAGATAACCCTCAAGTGCAACGCCCATGCGAGCATCAACTGAAAGGGATTAACAGTGACTGAAGGATAAAACACGTATCTAGTTTCACAAGTAGGGACTTTGATTGTAACACTTCAAACTTAATGACTAAGGCTGGCATATGGCCAAACCACATGGACTTGAAACTATGATTAATTCTCATAATAATTATAAACTTATACACTGTACTACAAAAAAGAACTTGGGTTAGCATGTGCATGCCTAACTGAAGTTGAGATGTTATAAAGATGGTTCAGTGATTATTACTGCAAGTCCCTAACTATTAGAAGTAACAAACTCAAAATGCACATAGCAACCCAAGGACTCATTTATAATTTGACGCAAACCCCATTTATGCCCTCTGATTCTCTAGGTAAGTTCCTTATCGTATCACCATATAATAACATATAGATAAAAAGGTAAACAAGACTAGTAAAAAGGCTTCACAAACATATAGTGGGGGAAGCACATAGAAGCTACCCGGAACAATGACCCCTTCCAATTTTTGTGATGCTAAATTAGTCTAAGTTCTTAAACTAGATAAAAGAATGAACAAATGAGAAATGAAAGATGCAAAATCAAACCTTGTCGGTGTCGACATCATGAATGATTGCCGAAATTACTTCTTCATTGTTGGCTTCATCTTCATCGGATAAGGCTTCCCTTAGTTCTTCAATCTCTATGTACCCACTTTTGTTTTTATCAAAGAATGCAAAGGCATCTTTAAGATGATCATCGTTTCCCATCTTTCTTAAGTGAACTGATATTGCAACAAACTCTCCGTAATTCAAGAATCCATCTTTGTCAACATCACCCTGTAGTAACACCTTTCATTAATACATCTATATACAGTATGTTAAATACGGTTTAAAAAATTTCATTATCTCATTTTTTTTTTTACTATATGATTAGTAAAATGCACTGACAGTTAGTTGACTTTGACCCACTTTGATCTGTTTCCTTGTTAACTTATTTTATTCTACATGTTTGACCCTTTAGTGATTAAAATGAACTGCATCGACCCATCCATAAGTAAATGGGTCAAAATTACCACCTCTATTAATAATTAATGGCATTTGCTTAACTTCCGGGATCTGAACAAATTATATATTTGAAATTTCATGCATTTCGAATACAAGAAATCCATGGAAGTCAACTTTAGAAACTTACCGCTTCCATAAGTATTTGAAGATCTGCATCAGCAATTTGATGCCCAAGTTTCTGCAACCCGGCTTTCAGCTCAACAATATTTATCTTCCCTCGCTTGTTCGTGTCCATCAAGTCAAAACCTTGCTTTATGCCTGCCACTTCCTCTGCAGATAAATGTTCGGCAATTACCTGCAAGTTTGTTATGTAGAGACTTCAGCTTAACCAAATATACCAGAAAAAGCTTTACAATATTATAATAAAATGATACATTGTCTCAAAAACGAAAGTCATGAATGCATGTTCTTACTCTTAGAGCTCTCTTCTTAAGCTTGTTCATGACGGAAAATTGCTTGAGTCTTGCTTTAACAGTTTCACCTAAAGAAACATTTGAAGCTTTTTTGGCATTTTGTATCCACGGATGATCTGAAAGAATTTAAGAACAGCAAACAGATTTAGAAACTCTGAACAAAACCCATAATAATAGAGTATATTGAACATAAAAGATGAGTATAATGAGAAAAAAAATAATAATAATGATCTGTATCGCACCTAGAACTTCCTGAGCAGTTAGGCGTGCCTTTGGGTCTGGATTGAGCATCTTCTTGACAAGGTCCTTTGCAGTATCAGATACCTTGGGCCAAGGATCCCTCTTAAAATCTACAACTGATCGAATGATTGCCTGTGCAACACCTTGTTCAGTTTCTGTTATTAAGATGGCAAATATTTAGAACCACATCATCTTAAACCTCAATAAACATGTGATCGCAATAAGTCATATGTTAACATATGACAGCCATATATTAACTTTCTGTAACTACAATACCATCGTCGGGACAAATGACTCATATCATAATACAACAGGTATTGATTAGCATTAGCTATGCATGTTAAAATCATGTTGTGATAAGGTTGGTCTGATCTTATTACATCACACCATGTTTGGAACAGTTAAAATGATTTAAGTGGTGAACTATTATAATAGGAGGCAAAATGGATGGACAGGTAACCAGTCAAGTTGGGTTGACCAGTTCAGCATGCATTTTTTCCTTATTTTGAGATTCATACAAAAAGTTACTATTAATATATTTAATATGATTACAAAAAAATAAATAAAATAAATAAATAAAAAATAAAAATAATTATAAAAGAACTGTAAAAAAGAAATCCAGGGGCACTATGGGTGACCTTTTAAACAGTTTGAGCTGTTCCCTTGTATATAAATTGTATAGATTCTATCATTTTGTAAAAAACGTTCAAGATTAATGGTTGTTCTGACCTGCCCAAAAAGGTGGGACACCACAAAGCAAAATGTATAAGATTACTCCAGCACTCCATACATCCACCTCAGGACCATAGTCACGTTTCAGGACTTCAGGAGCCATGTAGTATGGACTCCCTACAATTTCATTAAATCTTTCACCTGTAGAAGATTACATAGATTTTCATTTAGCCATTTAGGGCAAACAAATATAGTTATAAGGCCATATTAATCAATGTTTTATAGAGCAAATATAAATAGGCCATGTTCAAAGTTTGCACCTGGTTTGAAGAATACAGATAACCCAAAATCAATTGCCTTCAAGGCTGCGGTTTCTTTCTTGTTTGCAAACAAGAAGTTCTCAGGTTTAAGATCACGATGCATAACACCATGCTTGTGACACATCTGCAATAAGATATAAAAACTGAGAAACAATCTACTAAAGCCATCCATATGGCTCCAAATCAAATTGAGGAGTGGCTACGATTTACTTATGTTTTTGCTGCAACTGCAAACAAACAATCATTCTTGAAAGAATACAAACAAATGAAAGACGCTACATTTTGTGGATACGAGTGATTTTGGGTAAATTATTGATCTAAAATCACTGCATCACTCCTTCTTGCAAACGATGTTTTTGTTTTCTTTTTTGCACTTTCACTAAAATGGCTGGATGAGATGGTTTGAGAAGTTGATGAATTACAATCAAGTAAAATTCTCATATATTTTGGACAGCAACATCCAACAAAATTTATACATTCCTATGTGTACCAGAAACAAAACAATTAGGTGCCTAAAGTTATCTACATTTAGGTAATGTAATATTTATCTCAACAATAAATTTTCTAACTAAAACTTCATACCAACATTTCAATCACTCTAGACTCGTTAACATGTCTTTAAATCACAAAAATTACTTAAACACGCACATCTAAAAGCCCTCAAATTATATGCAAGTTTTAGCAGTTATGATACTTAACATATGATAAAACTATACAATCTATCCAAAGACGACAAACCATAACATAAATAAAAGAGATTAACATCACCTGAATAACCTCAACAATCGTCTTAACCACTCCGGCAGCCGCTCTTTCAGTATAATGCCCTCTCGCAACAATCCGATCAAACAACTCCCCACCCTCACACAACTCCATAACCAAATGAACAGCATTATCATCCTCATAAGTATCTTTGAAAGTAACAATATTCGGATGAGGCGGCAGATGCTTCATAATCTCAACTTCCCTCTTTACATCCTCAATATCCACTCTAGTCCTCAACTTCTTCTTCGAAATCGACTTACACGCAAAAACCTCACCCGTCGACTTATCCGTACACATATAAGTAATCCCAAATTCACCTCTACCCATTTCCTTACCTAAGACATATCTTTCCTGAATATCATGTCCTGTTGGATTATCCAACACTCTATTTGACTTATATCCCCCATTTGCAGATGGGTTCGGTACGCCATAATCTAACGAAAACGGGTTCGGTTTATTTTTACCTTTCTTGTTCTCATCACTAGTAGATGGTGTAGCACAACAATTACCCATATTAACTAAACCTTAAAAAACAAATCTTTTTGCCTAGTTTCTCATAAAGGATCAATCTTTAAGCTAATTAAGCACTTAAATCCAAATGGGTATCACTAATTTCATCAAATACACCCAAAACTAGTTAAAAGATCAAAGATAAAGGTACCTTTAAAGTGATCAGATCTTATAAACCTGAAATGGGTATTTCAAGAAATGAATCTTGATATGATTTTGGGCCAAAAAATGGGAACTTGATG
>JARVZY010007665.1:0-12500 GCA_030686995.1 Artemisia argyi | reverse complement strand
CGCTTTGTCCTTGGCCTGGGCTACTGCCTTTTTCGCTTCTCTTTTGGCTACTTTATACTTCTCCTTTGCATCGACTCTATCCGCTAGATTACCCCCTCTACTGACCAGGAGCTCTCTGAACCTTGACTGTTTCGCCGCGACCTTGGTTTGTACCTCCTCACTAAACCACCAGGATTCCCTGCGGTCAATCCGAGTTCTCACTGTCTCACTAGTCACACCTAGGGACTCCTTAGCTGCATCTTTAATGATGCAGGCAAGGGTGTTCCACATCTGATCCGCTCCCATAGCATTTAAGTCCTCTGACCGTGTAGCAAGTCCCTCTGAGACTTTCGCTGTAAACTCCTCAACCTTCTGACCGTTCAATTTCTTCCACAGAATCCTCGGCACCCCCGTCACCCTCCTCCTGCGTCGATGTCTCTCAAAAAGTGCATCCAAAGTCAACAATCTGTGTTGGGATGAGCATGTCTCGCCTGGAAAGACCTTGCAATCCCTGCATGCTTTAAGGTCCCCTCTGCGCACCATTAGATAGTCGATCTGGGTGCAGTGGCCTCCGCTCTGGAAGGTAATAAGGTGGACATCTCTCTTCTTGAAGAAGGAGTTCACAACGACTAAGTCGTGGGCCGTAGCAAACTCTAATATCGTGCGACCTTCATCATTCCTAACTCCATATCCAAACCCTTCGTGGATCCCTGCGTATCCATCCGCTGCCGCTCCTATGTGCCCATTCAGATCACCCCCTATAATCAGACGTTGGTCCGACAGGCACTCTCTCACTAGCTCGTCCAGGGAGTCCCAGAAATTCCTCTTCTCTGCATCGCTGAGACCCACCTGAGGTGCGTAAGCACTGATAATGTTAACTGTCTCTTCCTCAATCACCAAAGTAATCGTCATGATCCTATCGCTGCACCTGTTAACTTGCACTACATTGTCCTTAAGGTCTCCGGCCAAAATGACTCCAACTCCGTTTCTCGCTGACCTAGATCCTGAATACCAAAGCTTGTAGCCGTTTCCCTCTCTCGTGCGAGACCCCTTTCATTTAGTCTCCTGGAAACATGCTATATCAACCTTATGTCTCCGTAAGGCATCGGCGAGCTCAAAAAGTTTCCCGGTCAACGACCCAACGTTCCAGCTACCCACCCTAATCCTACGAAAACCCGCCTGTCTACCATAACCCCTAGACCCGCCTACCCTTCCTACCCCTCCTACCCCAACCCCACCGCTAAGACATGACCTCAGGTGACCATTACAAACTCGGGCGTCTATAACTACTAAGAAACAAGTGCAAGGTCAAGGAACAAGAAACAAAAAGGGTGAAAAGTGCAAAAAGCAAAACACAAGGCACCTAAGACAAAAACAAAAAATAAAAAAACAAACAATCAAAAAGCAAAAGGGCCTAAAGAAACAAAAACAAAAAAAAAAAAAAAAAAAAAAAAAAGAAAAAAAAAAAACAGGTAACAAACACACGAGCAAACAAGTAGGAAAAGAAAAAAAAGGGAAATATAAAAAAATAAGAAAAAGGCTAAATAAATCAACAAGGGAAATAGATAGCAGGCTTGTATAGAAAAAAGATAATAATGAAAAATTCTATGAAAAATAATAATGAAGGAATAATTTCCTTAGCACCATTAGTTTTTGTTATCATGTCTATAAATTTAGGAGAAACATCAATCCATTCAATATATAAACCCTTATAGAGTTCTGGAAGGATTTGAGTCGATGGACCATATGAAATCCACCAGTTTATGAACCAATTTGGTAAAGACTTATTATAAATCTTGGGGCAAACTTTGAAACACCATGAATGTTTCTTTTTGGGATTAATATATAAAAAGGCTTTATTAAAACTTTCAACATAATCCCAGTAATTGTATTTTAAAGCAATTTTTTGAATAGGATGTATAAATTCCTTTTCTTTTAGAGTACTTAGACCCCATTCTTCTGCAGATATAACCTGCTTTATTAAAACTTTACTAAAATTATAAATATTACTGTTTTGGTCAGTAAAGTGTTTAACTTCAATTGACCCTGTTGATATGAGTATATTCTCATAATATGATCTTGATTTGTACGCATATGCCGTACATGGAGCATTATCCAGGTATCTGGACATCAAAATCCATGGGTCATTCCCTGATTCAAAATATCTCATAACATCTTAATATTCAAGAAATATGATTCTCTCCTTATGTGGAGATTGGCAATATTCATGAGAATCTTCATTATCTTCTTCAATGAGAGCATTGGCATATGAAGGAATATTTCCTTTTTTATTTTTTATAAATTCCAAAAATTCTCCATATAATGGATCATTTGGACCTGAAATTGTTGATGAAGATGCTGATTCAGTAATATTGCTAGCTATTAGCCTGTTGTTTCCATGTTGAACCAATATATTGTTGGCTCTTCCTGTTCTTCCACCCCTATAAAGGTGGCTACCTCTTCCTCCTCTTCCTCGAGGAATCATGACTGCAAAAATTCTCGGGTTAAAAAATCAGGAAGAATATTATCTTTCCCTTTTTTATATTCTATTGTAAAATCAAATTGAGCTAATTGAGCTTGCCATCTAGCATACATTTGCTTAGATACATCATGTTTAAAATCTTTATTAAATATAAACTTAGCTGCTTGGCAATCTGTTTTTATTAGAAAATGTTGATTATACAAATCTTCTTGAAATTTTAAAACACATTTTATTATAGAAAGAATTTCTTTTGCCACCGTAGCATAATTCTTTTGGGCATTATTCCATTTTCCAGAATGAAACCTTACTAAAATTTCTTGTTTATTTTCTGGATTTATTTGTTTTAAAATTCCACCATACCCAATATCTGAGGCATCAGTTTCTATAATTTTTTCCCAATTTGGGTTTGCTAAAGATAAACAAGGAAGACTAGAAACTTTTGTTTTAATTCTCTGGACTGCCTGAGTATGTCTTTCAGTCCATGGTGAGGGAATCTTTTTTAATCTATCATATAAAATAGCTGTGTCTTTGGCTAAATCTTTATAAAAGGCTGAGATATAATTTAAACTTCCTAAAAACCTTTGTAATTGAGTTTTATCCAGTATGATGTCCGAAAATTTGGATGCAAACTCAATACTTCTATTAATAGGAATAATTTGACCTTTTTCTATAATATGGCCTAAAAATCTGACTTTTGTTTGAAAAATCATCATTTTTGGTTTTGAAATAACTAGACCACTATTAATAATAATTTTTTCAAATATATCTAAATGTTTAAAATGGGATTCTATATTTTTTGAAAATATTAGAATATCATCAATATAAACAATTATAAAATCACTAAATGGATTAAAAATATCATTAATAATCTTTTGAAATTTAGAAGATGCATTTTTAAGACCAAATGGCATAACATTCCATTCATATTGTCCAAAGGGGACATTAAAAGCAGTTTTATATCTGTCTTTTTCATTAATTTGGATTTGCCAGTATCCTGACTTTAAATCAAATTTTGAAAATATAATTGCATTATAAAGTCTATCTAAAAGATCATTTTTATTAGGAATAGGGTATCTAATCCATTTTAAAACTTTATTTAGGGGTTTATAATTTATAACTAATCTAGGAACCCCTCTTTCTTGTTCTGAATGCTTATTAACATAAAAAGCAGTACAAGACCATTGAGATTTTGAAGGTTTTATTAATCCTTTTTGTAATAAAGAAGCTATTTCTTCTTTACATAAATCTAATAATTCAGGTTTCATTTGACCAGGTCTTGCTTTTGTAGGAATATTATTTTCAGAAAATTCTTCCTCATATGGAAGACTAACAATATGTTTTTTTCTGTTCCAAAAAGCATTTGGATGATCATTACAAATTTTTAAAGAGAATTTATTCACAATCATTTGTATTTTTTCCTTTAATTTAGGATTTTCTAGTTTTTCTTCAATAGTCCACATATTTATTTCTTCTTTAAGAAAACATATTTGTTTATTTTTCATCATAATTTGATCTCTTAATTCTGAAAGCATTCTGGTAACAGGCTGAGTTATAAACTCAAATGGTATACTTTTACCATTAAAAGTACCAGTAATTCCATCTTTATCAACTTTTTTAAGAGGAAATATTTTGTTTATAAAAGGATTTCCCAAAATAATTTGATTAGTCATATTTTTTACTAATATAAAATTCGTAGGTATGCAAACATTATTTTTACAAATTTTTGCATTTTGTAGCTTATAATTAATATGTATTTTCTCACCACTCACAGTACCAACTGAGTGTGATGTTTTTACAAAATATTTTGTAGGAATTAATCCTTCTTTAACACAATTTAGATCTGCTCCACTATCAACTAGAGCAGTAAATTCTTTGATTTCAGTATTATTAATAAGTAAAATTACTTTTACCCACCATTTTTGGGATGTTATCATTTCTAAAGTTTGAAGAAAATCTTCTTTTTCAATAATTTCATCATTTTTATTAATTTCAACCAAAGATTTTCCTTTTTCCAAACTAGATATTCTATTATTAAAGGTTTTATTCTTATTTTTTAAATCATTAATTTCTTTTTTAAGATTATTAACTTCTTCTAGTAAATTATTAAGTGTAACTGGAGTATCAATTTTTTGTCTTTGTTTAAGCATTTTATTTACTTCAACCATAGAATATGGAGTATCATCTTGAACCTTTTCATTATTAGGTTTAGAAAATTGTTCGATAATTTTATTTCTTATATCATCATCTTTTATTAATTTCAAAAGATCTAATGTTTCACTGGTTAAAACATTTATTTTTAAATCTTCAAATTGAGCCTGAATTTTATCAATCTCCATATCTGGATTATCAGAATCTTCAGAATAATCATTTTCTGAAACAAAATTTTCTTCTTTTAAACAATTACAATTTATTTCAGAATCTTCATTTTCTGAGTCATCAGAAGAGTTTTCCTTTTCTGATTCTGAATTTAAAAGAATTTTCTTTAAACTATCTTTAATTTCTTCATCAATATTAAGATCATTAATTTTCTTTTTTACCCTGCATTTATTTGCAAAATGACCAACTTTTCCACATTTGTAACAAGTAATTGTTGGTTTATTATTTCGGAATTGTTTTCTCATTTGCCTTTTTTCCCTTCTTTTTTCAAATTTAGAAGGATTTTTATAAAAATTTTGATTTTTATAAAAAATTTTGTTTTTTTATAAACTCTTTCCCCTTTGAGGATTTATAAAACTTTTTGTCAACAGAAGTTGAACAAGCCATTCCAAATTGATCACAAAAATGGCCTAATTGTTTTCTTTCATTAATATTTTGAATTTTAATTTGTTGATTTAGCTTTATTTCATTACATAAAGCCAAGCCTTCTTGAATACAAGTTCCTATTAACTTGCCATAAGTAAAATTATCATAATTGATAGTTGCTTCATCTTTTCTTAGGGTATTTCTTTCCCTTTCAGCAAATAAATTAGGTAAACCATCTATAAATTTTGACTTCCAATGGGTAGTATTAGAATCAGGAAGTTCCATAACTCTACTAAGGAAAGTATCCTTATACCACCTAAAAGAAGTTAAAGTAGGACATTTTAATCCATTAAGAAGAGTTCTAATATTTTCTGAATTATCAGACCATCTTCCAGTAAAATGTTCAATTATATTAACAATTAATGTATAAACTGCATTAGGCTTTTCAACACCATCTTCTGTTTTTACTGTATTAAGAATTGTTTGTTTATCTTGAATTATAAGATAATTATCCCACCATCCTTTTAATTGTCCTGTAAACCTGCTACAATCATATTTGCAACAGTTTTATCATTATTACCATTATTTTTAGCAATAGTAGAGTACATCATCATACGATGTACTAAATTATAAATTTGTCTTTCTGTATAACCATCAATATTCCATTGATAAATATTTTTACCACTATAACTATTATTAATAACATACTCCTGTTCTTCATGAAGAACATCTTGAGGAGTAGGTCTAGGATAATAATATAATTTTTGAGAAGGTTTATTAGCATATTTACTATTATAACCTTCTATTTTATTGATATTAGCATTAATTTTTCCTTTATATTCTTCATCAGATAAATTATTATCAATATTATTCAATTTTAGTTCTTTTATTTGATTTTCTATTAATTTTTGTAATTCTAAATTTGATTTTAATTTAAAATCTTTGACTTCAGGAGGTGGTTGAATACTAGCAATTGCTTGTGAACAACTTGCCTCATTATTATCTTTAATTGTTTTTTGTTTTTCACTTTTCAATTGATTAATTTGACCTATAAGAGTTTCAACTCTATTATGAATAGAAAATATTTGTTCTCCCAAAACTATTAGATAAATATTAGAAAATTTTTGTTGTTGTATTAACTGGTTGACATGGCCAGTTGTAATAGATATAGTTTCATTTTCAAATAATTTTTGAAAAGCTGAAAAATGTATATGAACATCTTCTTTATTTATTGTGAAAAAGCTTATTCTAAATATCCTTTGAGTATTTAATAAGCTTTTGTGATCGTTTATGAGCTCTAGGATGTTAAGCCTTTGATATAGGATTTTGGCTATGAAAAGCACAATGATAATATTGACGGAATATTCTATGAAAGAAACAATACTATCACAACAAGGTTTTGCTAACGTTTCACCGTTTGTTATTCCAACTAGCCCCAATGCTATGTGATCAAGTATAGCACGGTTACAATTTAACAGGAATCAAAGATCCTTGAGGCTAAACAAACCTAACAACAAAAGACCCCATGTCTAATGTTTATCAGACCCCTCGTCTGATTTTCCCACACATACTCTTTTAGGTGCTTTACATTTTAACACACTTGGTGTTATTGTAATTTCTAAGTACGAAGCACCTTGGAGGTGACGTTCACTTTGTTTCACTGTGAATCATGCACTCACCACCACTTTTATCTAAAGGGGTATGATCTTCCTTTTATAACATAAGGAGATCATTACAAATTTGATAAGTCTTTGTCATCTACTATCTAGCTTATGACTAGGATGTCAAGTCATCTAAGATACAACACGTATCTATGTTTACAACTCACTTGGAGTGTTCAATTTGATGACTATAACAAAGATATTATCTAGTGACTATGCACAAAATATCTTCTTCATCTTTATCCATTCAGTAGTATGACTCACTGATCAGCAGCAGTTTCATTTATACTAGCAGCAGAATCCATCAGCAGAATCCTTCTTCAGCAGGCTCTTCAGCAGAAACGCATCATCAGCAGAATCATTTTACTCATCAGCAGAAACCATCAGCAGAATCTTGTTCTGCTTCAGCAGTATCTTTTGCTTATCATTTCAGTATTCTTCATGTTTCATTCTTCTTGTTTATGATCATCAAATCTATTAAATCTATGGAATATTTAATTCCTAACATTTATTACAAAAGGTTGTTGTGGAGGGAAAATTTGTTTAGAACTTTGACCATTGAGTAATTTTCAAAAAACCATTTTCTAAAAGGTTCCCATTTAGGTAATTTAAATTCTTGAGAAATAATCATTCTGGCTGAAGAGCCAGGAGAAAAATCAATTTTTTTCCCTATTATCCATTTAAATAGAAAAATTCATTTCAGAAGGAGTAATATTATCCTCATCATTATAATTTCCTTGAACAATATTATTTCTAATAGTTAGATTTTCAATTTTTTGTGGAAAACTTTCTTCTCTTATTTGAGAAGTAGATGCTCTAGCTGTAGAAGGTATATTAACCTCATAATCTAGATGACTAGAAAATACAGATCTATTAGACCTGCTTCTTCTTATTAAAGCATTAGCATTTTCCAAATCTTCTTGTTCAAACTTTATTTTAACAGTTCCATCAGAAGTTTCCAAAACATTAGTAAGATTATTATTAATTTTTGGTTGAGGAGGTATAGCTCCTTCCAAAAGCCAATTTTCAGGAAATTCAATTTCATTCCACTTTATAATTTTTCGTGTAGATATTTTAGACATATCTAAATTGCTTTCTATCAAAATGGTTTCATTATTTTTACTAAACCTTTTACATTTAGGATTCATAGTAGTTAAAAGTTTGAAATAGATTCTATAACAAATACATATTAATTCAGAACCAGGCATATAATCATAACCATGAGTTATAACATTTAAAGTCAAACTTTCAAGTATATTAACATCAGATAAAGATAATTGTAAATTAGGATAGACATTAAAATAAACTGGACCATGAGCCAGGCTAGATTGGATAATTCCAATCTGAGATTGCTGCCAATTTCTATTACGACCATCTCTTTAATATATATATATATATATATATATATATATATATATATATATATATATATATATATATATATATATATATATATATATATACACTAGACTTCGAAGCCCGCCCGATGGGCGGGCATGACTTATAATTATCGTTGGAAAAGTAAGTTAATCAAAATAAAGTATTAACATGCCAAATTATTTATTAATTGCATTAAGAATGAAAAGAAATATATATGTTTGTCGAATATGAGAGAAGAAAGATACAAATTAAAGTAAGTTAAAAAAAGATATAAACATACTAAATTATATATTGAATGGATTAAAAACGAAAAGAAATATACGTTTATTGAATATGAGAGAAAATATAAAGGTTGACAACCTTCGTGTTTACAAACTTATTTACATGAATGTTGCATTTGCTAAATCATAGATGGGCCAAGATGTCTGATTGACACCTTCATTCATGAACCTTGACAGCGGGCACATTTCATTGAAGCCGAAACATTTATAACTTCAGTTAGACAACATAATAAAATATATTATAAGTTAGACATCATAGAGTCATTAATAACATACATTAAGACTAATTGTAATGAAAAAATGCAGATGAAACAATTTCACATCAAATTAATTATCACCGCGTAAGGGCCGGTGAGCAGGAGGTAACGATCTCTATCTTCATTCCAGAATCTTGACAGCCGGCACATTTCATTGAAGCGCCTGACTTTGATCCGTTACTGCAACATTTATAACTTCAGTTAGATAACAAAAGAAGATGAGCCTCCAATGATATCTTTAGAAGTTGGTTAAAATAAAACAAAGTGCATATTTAGTGGTCAAAGGCCGCACAATGGGCGAGAATGTTTTGTGATTCGCATTAGACATGTGATGATTTTGTATATACATTTTAAATTTTTGAAAAGTTTAAATTATGAATTCGTTATAAAATATTTAATGTAATTTTGAGTTATTACTGAAATGAATAATAAAAGGTTTTTTGATTAAATTTTTACTAATATAATAAAATTATATTATTCTTTAGTTAAATTATGTATAATTTTAATATATCATATTATTCTTTAGTTGTCATGGCCCGCCCAAGGGCAGACATGACTTATAAGCCCTCCTGGGAATATAAGCCCGCCTCGGGCGGGCATGTCTTAAAATTATCATTGGAATGTGTTACTATAGTGAAAGAATGGTGGTAAAAAAAATGGTTGAAAAATGTACATGTTGAAAGAAAGGGTTGTACCCATATTGCTATCAAAGTAATAAGAACACTAGAAGAAATGAAGCAAATTACATGTGCACTTAGATATGTTATGGCATGCACAGAACACAGTCTTCAGTTGGTTTCTCCATGTCATCACATTATCATATATTATAATGTAATGCCCTCCATCAGGTATTTTGTAATACCATTAGCATTATATGGTATGCATGTAATAATCGAATCATATGACGTTATCGAGATCATAATAATTTTTGATTGATGACTGTAACAGATGCAAGCGTGACTTGTAATTTTGTTTACATTTTTTTGTTTTGTTAATTATCGGTTTTTAAAAATTGTATATTATATAATAGTAGCAAGGTTTGTTAATTTGTTTGTGTTAACGTGAGGGTTTTTTTTTTTTTTTTTTTTTTTTTTTTTTTTTTTTTTGTAATAAGCAGTAATAACAAAAAGAAATTGGTAACTTATAATCCATAAAATCTAACTTTCTTAATCATCACTCCCACAAGAATTGTTTCATCAAAACTCAAAATCACCAATGTATTCATCGATCAATATCTTTTTCATATAATAAAGAAATTAAAAAAACCAATATTTAGCCAAAAATAAAAATGAAAACAATAATCATAAGTCATGTCTGCCCATCGTGAGGGCTTACCGAGATGGAGTTGAACACCATTATTTCTAGTACGCGTATCTTTCAATGACTATATAAATGGAGAGTGAGTCATGTCCGCCCATCATGAGGGCTTAGCGAGATGGAGTTGCCATCGTAAGGGATTACCGAGATGTGATATAACATTAATTTAACAACTAAATTTTGAATAAGATGCACATTTGCAGGTTATGCCAAATTGGTTTTCTATGCATATTCTATACATACTACAAAGTTGTAATTTCCAATCTATAAAAATACAAAAAAAAAAAAAAAACAATAATAAAACTCAACTGGTTTATCTTATATTAACACTGCTATGACGATTATATTATTAACTCAAATACAAAATATGGCACCTTTGCTATCATATTCTTATCCATATTGGTCAGATACACGTGGCTCTACAGACCAGTCATGTCCGTCAAGAACTCCTGGAAAAACTCAGCACTCAACTCAAATGAGTCACGTTCAAGCTCACCGGCACACACTATTTGAACTAATTTCGGGTATACCGATTATCTCCAAGATGCTTGTTTTGTCATCTGCTTGCCCACTAACATACCAATTCCAGAAGCAAATTAACATATATGACAATTCACAACTTACATAGGAGGTGTACCTCACGCCATTAGAGGTCACGCTGTAGTTGTAGTGCTGCGCCAGTGGTACGGCTGAGTACATATGAAGGTGCTAATCTTCCAGCCATCAAGTGGTATTGCACCTGTAGATACTCGAAGTTTTAAATATTAGTAATTCTCCTTGCAAACTTATAATTATCGTTGGAAGGTATTAATTAACGGAAAATATTATATAAGGAAAGCGGGCATTACTTATAATTATTATTGGGAGGTATTAGTTATAAGAAATTAGTGTATAAGGAAATAGTTGAGGATCAACAATTACGGATCCGTTGAAAGCTTTAAATTGATTGTTTTTAAGAAAGAATATTATTTAAATTATAATTCAAAATAAAAATTATTTCGGGCAGGCATAGCTTATAAATATCGTTGTATATTTTACTTTAACGAAAGAGTGGCTAGCTGAAAATAAGGCCGTTTATTTAATGTACGAAGTTATTTGTTTCAATATTATATATGATTTGAAATTAGATGGGAAAAAATTATTCTTTATACACAATGTTGTTGATTAAGTAACAGTTAATCAATTATAAACATTTATCAAGTGTATTTAGAACGAAAACAAATGATTGTTCATTCGATAAGAGAGACAAAGTAACTATGTTGTGAGTTTAAATGAGAAATAAATTATCCCATAAAAAATAATTGTTAATAACTATTAAGGAATGTTCAAGGCACCATCTTAGATGCTCTTTACCACAAGCATCACCCTCGCACAATGAAACTATACTTCCATCTTGTCCAATGCTCTAAGCAATTTTTGTAACAAAACCACATTGATATAAAGTTGTTCCTCCTTTTATATACGTCTTTTTCCTTAGCCTTTCACATATTGCATCTAAAAATGGTTCATCCATCACTGAGAAAGTTCGGACCTACAAATTAAACATGTAGAGAATTAGTTTTAATCTATTTATTTGTGTGATCGTCACAAAAGAAAGAACTCATGCATGGATTGATCAAATTCCATTTTTATGTAATCATGTAGCATTAACTTTTATAAGATATAAATATTATGATAGAGTAAAACGTTGCTAGGACAATTTAGGTACTTAATATTTTTAAACTATGTGAAAGTTTGGTGATGTTTTTATTATCAATTAATTAAACCTGATATCAAATGAAACTTAATTTCACTTTCTTAACAAATTTAAATAGGTGCTGACGTATCTCTCTTTTTAGGTCTGAAAATTCTCCATTAGCATTTCTTCATTAACACCTTGAGTAGCAGCCATTTATAACGCTTAACATCTCTAACTTTTCTGCACATCAAAGTTATTAATCTTTCAGCGAATAGACATCTACTAATCTAATGTAAAACACGATAAAACTTCTTGATGATCATATCACAATTTTATATTAACACTTGGTTTAATTCTTCAATGTTTGAATGAAGAGAGTTTTCCACCAGATTTTGGCTCTAACTCGTGACCCCTTTCTACCAATTATTTCTTTCTGTCCTCTGAAAGCTGGATGTGATCACCATCAATCACTGTCCAGTTTTCATAGTACACCGCATTCGGTATTAACCGCATAACAAAAAGAACTAAACAAAAACTAATAAATTTGAAGTCAGCAATTCATAGTGTGTACTGAATAGCATATACACAATAACTGAAATGAAACTTTTAAGCATATCTCACATCATACCCATCATCCTACATGAAATGAAAATTTTAAGCACTTAATGGAACATAATTCACCATGTCAATCGATCATCCTACATGAAATGAAAATTTTAAGCA